>MCFE01000798.1:0-35032 GCA_002104905.1 Basidiobolus meristosporus CBS 931.73
GTCTGAACTACTTATCAAATTTTCATGTTCTGGGTACATGATATTTTGGTGAAAACATTCTAAGTATCAGGGCCTGATACTCCTTAGTCATTGCAGGTCTCCAAAGGCTTGTCTGAAGGCTATTTAGAGCCTCTTTTACAGTCTGTGGATTCTTCCATATAGACTGAATAGGCATAGGTAGAGTTTATGCCCTGATCAATATAGTAATTTGGGCTATTTCTGGTCTAGTTGGATCTCCTACTATGTGATAAAGGAATGATCACTTCTGGGATATTCCTGGACACTGCTTTAGGCTGAACCATGGCTGTAGAGCACTCTGGAGTGAAAAGATTATCATTGTATTGCTTTAATTCAATCCTGATTATTGGTGGACTTGAGATCAGATTTTTGTCATCATCTGATGCAATTTTTTGTGCCAATTTCAGATTTTCATAAGATTATACATCCCTGGACTTGATCAGCTTCTCTGCTTTGGTAATGTAGAGACTGTTTGCTTGACTCCCATTGCAGTAGCCCAAAAATAGGCATTTTACATTACTTGGGTCAGATTTTGACCAATTTCTGGGCAGTTTTGTGGCATATGCTGTACACTCAAATACTCTTAGATGTTCTGCACATGGTCTGTATCCATACAGTGTCAAAATGGAGTAGAATCACAAGGTATTCTGCTATACTCCTATTCCTAGGGTATAAAGCAGTGGCAACTGATTCCACTCAAGTATCATAAGCTAATATTGGATTATGGAGCATAAGTCTGGCCATATCAGTCATTAATCAGTTTGCATGTTCTGCCACTTCATTTTGCTGTGGCAAGTACAGTACAGTAGTCTCTTGATTTATCCCATGAATCTTGCAGAAGTAGATGAGGTGTTTTGAGGTATATTCTCTACCATTGTCAGAGCTTATTATCTTAATTTCTGTACTGGTTTCTCTTTCCACCACAGCTTTGAACTCCTAGAGCTTGAACAGAGCCTCTTTCTTTTTCACCATCAAGTAGACCTATATGTATCTTGTATAATTTTTATTAACAGTGATCAGATACTTCATCTGGCCTAAAAATAAATTTTGCATAGGTTCAGACATATACAAGTGATTAGATTTAATTTCTACATAATTTTGATTAGCCTAGAGCTCTTGAACAGCTGTCTGGCCTGTTTTTCATATATGCAGGCTTTACAGTGCCCCAAATTAGCTGGGGGATCAATTTTTAGTCCAGAATTAGCTGATTGTTGATTATTTTGCGGTAATAATCAAAATAAATGTGTCCAAATCTCCTGTTCCAAGCATTGGCATTTCTTCATTTAAGTCACTTATATTAGCTCCCAGATATGACAGAATAGAATTTAGCTTGCATAGGTTCTTATCTCAAATACCCAGAGCAAAATGGGCAACATTTTGATCAATGATCCTGCATCCAGAATTGTCAAAGCTACAACTGAGCCCTATGAAAAATTATTGTGATGATCCCATTGACAGGCTGCCATAACTTCTAAGTCCTTTGACTATGAGGTATTAATTCCATCAGGACACCATGTGCAGACCATCAAAAAATAATGCTCCCCAGATATCTTAAAAAACTTAGTTAAAATTTTTCATCACAATAATACAAAAGTGGCTTTTGATTGGTTCTCTGCCAATTTTCTCACTTTCTAATCTCAGACAATTTATCACCTCCTATGTTTGTGTGCATTGATTGGCTATTGCCTTTTTTTCACACACCTAACTACCTGACTCAACTGTTTCTCTTATTTTTCATGCATACAAATTGATAAATATCTGATGAAGCTCCACTGGTATCTCAATTGACAATTGTACTGGCCTATAGAAGTCCCTATACACTACAATAACATTAAGCCCAACCTTATATTCAACAATTAACTCCATTAAAAGCCACCACTAAATAAGTATTTCATCTGCAATGCTCTGTTTCCATGACTTTGGCAGGAACCCTACTGCTTAATGTTGTTGTTCATTCACTGGTTCCCATAGATCCTGGTCTTCAGCCAGCACTGCAAGGTCTAGATCCTCATCTGCCAGTCTTTATAATAAGTCCTTGCAATATTCAAGTGAGTTTTCTTGAGCACTGCTCTTGAAGAAGTGCTGCAACCTCTAGATGTGCTTGTTAATGTTCCAGAATTCCACCAAAGGCATTGTGATAACCTCTTGAGTTCTTGATATTACTACTTTGTCTGTCAGTGGGATCTCACTCTGTCAACAATGGAGGACATGGAGGCTGTTGTTATGAATAGACACAAGGCAGGAGGAAAAGCTAGGCATGGCAGGAAAGGACTTAGGTGTGGACCATCAAGGCAAGGCAGAATTCAAGCAAGGCTGTTTATTCAAGACCTGTGTTTATCAGACTGAGGAATACTTAAGGGGGGAAAGGACTATATATACTTTTGGCTATATTGATGCCGAGAGATGTTAGCTAATACTAATGGGGTTGTGGGGTGAGGCACAGCAATGGTGCTGGGGATAATGACATAGATGACATGGTACTGAGACAGGATGGGGAAATGGATTGGGTCACCTGATCATGTGACTAAGTCATGTGACCTGGTATTTCCATATATGGTACTGGACTATAAAAAATACGATGGAAAGCTTCCATGGAATGTTCCATTGTGTAACAATGGTTTGGAATGGTCAGGAACTTTCTGGAAGGTGGTAGAAGGTTCTGGAAGGAATCTCTTAGAAATTGAGCTGGGAAGCTGAAACTTGGCATGGGTGTTCATGGTTGTCATGTGATCATGACACTATTCTCCTCTTCCAGGCGGAGCTCTGTTTCCCTTTGGGGCAGGTTTTGCAGGATATTGTTGGTGGAACTGGGTAACTAGTTCTTGACAATTAGTGAGATGTGTAGCTAGTTCCCATGTTTGGTCACTTGGGCCATAACCAATCCAGTCTACTAAGTAGTACAGCTTTGACCGGATATACTTGGAGTCTAGAATCTGTTTAACTTCAAATTCTTGATGTTGGTCAACCTGGATAGCTTGGGGCTTTGCTTCTTGCCGGTTTGGCAATGTGTTCCTACAATACGGCTCCAGGAGGGACACATGGAAAGTATCATGGATTTTCATACTTGCTGGTAACTGTAGCTGATATACTATAGGGCTAAGCTTCTTCTTGATCTTGAAGGGACCAAGTTTCTTGAAATCCAACTTGTCACAAGGGCGGTTGGTGCTGATGTTTCTTCTGAGCAACCATACAGAATCTCCTTCATTAAGATCAGGGCTGGGATGCCGTTTTAGATTGGCAAACTTCTTGTAGCTTTCCTGAGCTAAGGATAGCTCTTCCTTGAGGGTGCTCTGGATGTCCTGGATTGCTTGGGCATGTTCAGCCACATGTGGGCTCATTGGGCTTGTTGGAATCTGGATATCAAACTGAGGGTGGAATCCATAGTTTGCATAGAATGGTGTAAAACTGGTTGCACTATGACTTGAGTTGTTGTAGGCAAACTCAGCAACAGGGAGTAGGTCAACCCAATTGTCTTGCTGGTAATTGATATAGCACAGGAGGTATTGCTCCAGAATCTGGTTGATTCTTTCAGTCTGGCCATCAGACTGTGGATGGAAGGCAGTAGAGAGCTTGACTTGAACACCAAGGTATTGCATGAAGTGTTTCCAAAACTTGGACACAAACTGTGGGCCTCTATCTGACACAATATCACTGGGGATACCATGAAGGCGGAAAATATTCTTCAGGACTAAAGCAGCAGTTTCTTTTGCATCAGTGTTCTTACAGCAAGGGATGAAGTGAGCCATCTTGGTCAGCCGGTCAGCCACTACAAGTATAGCATTGAAGCCACATGACTCAGGGAGGTCAGTAATGAAGTCCATAGATATAGATCTCCATTGGTGTTCTGGGATAGGCAGGGGTTGAAGAAGTCCATAGGGCTAGTGTCTGGCTGGTTTTGCATGGTTGCAAATATCACAAGTCAGAATGTACTCTTTGATAAGAGTTATCATTCTAGGCCACCAGAAATCTCTTTTGATAGCATTCAAGGTTTTGGCAGTACCAAAGTGGCCTGCAGCCATTGAATCATGCCGAGACTTAATGATGTCTAGCTGGGTGGCAAGGTCTGGGACATAAAGCTGCTGCTTGTGGTAGATGAGGTTGTTTACCAAATGCAGGTTCTGGATGTTTGGGAACTTGGGAGGGGGCCCAACTGGGGATTCCAGATATTTCTTGATGCTGCTGGAAGTCATATCAGAGGCCTGGGACTCTGATATCCTTACTAGGAATGAAGGGATGACAAGACTTGAGGACTGGGTGGCAAGAATCTCAAAATGTTTCTTGCTCAGCAGTGGGTGTTCCATTTGCCAACAGGCATCATCTCCCTCTTCCAGGGCATATTCCTTTTTTCTGGACAGGGCATCAGGCTTTCCTTGCTTTGCACCAGGTCTATAGGTGATAGTAAAGTCAAAGCTGGACAGGAAGAGTGACCATCTGGCTTGTCTCCGGTTTAGTACTTTGGAAGTTGCAAAGTACTCAAGGTTCTTATGGTCACAGAAGACTTTGATTTTGTGTTTTGCACCATCCAGGTAGTGTCTCCATTGCTCAAAGGCCACAATGATGGCAAGCAACTCCTTATCATAGATATCATAGTTGATCTCTGCAGGGGAAAACTTCCGAGAGTAGAATGCAATGGGGTGCAACACATTATCCTCATCATACTGGGAGAGTATGGCACCAAGGGCAAAATCAGAAGCATCAGTCTCCACTATGAATTGCTTCTCAAGGTCAGGGTGGGCAAGCAGGGGGGCCTTCAGGAAAGATTTCTTGAGTTGGTTGAATGAGCTGGATTGCTCCTCATTCCAGGCAAAAGGTGTGTTCTTCTGGGTAAGCTTTGTCAGAGGGGTGACTATCTTGGAGTAGTTGGCTATGAACCTGTGATAGAAGTTGGCAAATCCCAGGAAGGATTGTACTTCCTTGACTGAGCTTGGAGTTTTCCAGGACTGGACTGAGTCAACTTTCTTTGGGTCCATTCTTGTTCCCTCAGGGCTGATGAGGTAACCAAGAAATTCCACTTCTCTCTGGTCAAATTCACACTTCTCTAACTTGGCATAGAGACCGGCAGAGTCTAGTTTTCTCAATACTTTCTTGACATGTTCATCATGTTCATCTTGGCTCTTGGAGTATATGAGAATATCATCAAGGTAGATTACCACAAACTGGTCAAGGTATTCACGGAATATGTCATTCATGAGGTGTTGAAACACAGCAGGGGCATTGGTGAGGCCAAATGGCATTACTCTGTACTCAAAGTGACCATATCTTGTGCGAAAGGCAGTTTTCCATTCATCACCAGGCTTGATTCTGACAAGATTGTAAGCTCCTCTCAAGTCTATCTTGGTGAAGACTTGGGCAGCAGATAGCTGATCCAACAGTGTGTTGATCAGGGGCAGGGGGTAGCGGTTCTTGACTGTGATCTTATTCAAAGCACGGTAGTCCACACACATTCTGAGGGTGCCATCCTTCTTCTTGACAAAGAGGATTCGGGCTCCAGCAGGTGATTTGGAGTGCTGAATAAAACCCTTCTGGAGGTTTTCTTGAATATAACCATGGAGTTCTTTCAACTCCGGCTGGGAGAGGTTATATATTGGGCCAAATGGAGGGACTTTTCCATCTTCAAGGTCAATAGGGCAGTCATAAGGCCGATGGTCAGGGAGGAGTTCTGCATTCTTCTTGTCAAAGACATGGGCAAACTCTTGGTACTTGGCTGGTATAGTTGCTGAGGGGGCTCCTTCAGCTGGCAAGGTATCTTGGGCTGTTGAACTGTTGGCAACCATCTTTTCACGGTTATCAGGGTCTGGAGATTTCATGGAGTTGACTTGGTGGGATCTGGTGAATGACAGGATCTTGGATTTCCAATCAATACTCGGATTGTGGTAGCTCAACCATGAGCTTCCAAGCACAATAGGATAGTGTGGTGAGTTGATGATGTTGAAGGCAATTCTCTCTTGGTGGGCAGTACTGGACAGCTGGAGTAAGCATGTTTCATGGGTAACGGCACCAGAGGAGAGTGATCTTCCATCAATAACTTCTACTTGGACTGGACAGGATTTCAAGGTAACAGGAATAGAGTGCTTCTGGACAAAGGCTTGGTCAATGAAACAGGATGAAGCACCGGAATCAATCAGGGCTAGGGCTGGGACAGGACTGGAGTCAGGGATCTGGATTTTGACAGGCATTCTCAAGGACTGTATAGATTTTGTGGCGAAGGAAGATTCTTGGATATGCTGGATTTTCATGGGTGGGTCCAGTTGCAAGCCTGTCAGTGCAACTGGACATTGGAGTTTCCCAACAGATCTGAATCAGGTTGGTTGCTGGAGGACTGCATCAGCTTGAAGCTGGACTTCTTGTTAGGGCAGGACTTGGCAAAGTGACCTGGTTGGCCACAGTATAGACAGAGGTTGGCTTGTTGATGTCTGGACTTTTCACTCTTTGATAGTTTCTTGTATTTGGCACTATCAATCTGCATAGGATCTTCTGGAGTGACTTGGGGAGCAGGAGGGGCTGGGACTGCAACAGGAATGTGTCTTTGACGGTTCTTTTGCTTCTTCTGGAATAGTCTGTTATCACACCGGATTGCTTGGTGCATAGCTTCAACCAATGTATCTGGATCTGGGAGTGTGAGTAGCAGATCACAAACTTCATCATTGAGGCCATCTTGGAATTGGCTAATCAAGGCTGCTTGACCCCAGGAGCTGAGGTCACTGGAGAGTTGTCGGAATTCTGAGGCATAGACTGATGCTGGTTTGTTCCCTTGCTTGAGGGTCTTGATCTTGTTGGCAGCAGTTCTGGCTTGGTCAAGGTTACCAAATGTTAGCTCCATTTCAGTGAGGAAAGCTTGGTAGTCTCTGAGGAGGGGAGAGTTGGTCTCCACTAATGGGGAGAACCACTTGAGAGCTGTACCAGTAAGCAGGTTGGAGATGAAACCAACTTTGGCCTGGTCAGTGGGGTACCGGTTGGGCTGGAGTGCAAGATTGTTCTTCACCATGTTGATGAAGCCACGGAATTCATTCTGAGAGCCATTGAACTTGGTAGCAGGAGTATACTTGGGTTCTTGGTAGACTGGGACATGGCTAGTTTGCTGGACACTTTGGTTCTGGAACTGAGCAAGAGTGTTTCTGAGGTCTGCATGGTCTTGCTGCAGTTGGGTAAAGGCAGCCATGAGCTGGGCAAAGTTCAGCTCTAGGTTGGACATGGTAGCAGAGGAAGGCGGATGAACTTGCAAGGAATACTGGAATATACTAAACTAGATTGTGGGTTTGTAAAGCCACTAGTATGTCAAGAATACAACTATTGAGCCACAATCCCCAACTTAAATAAGTTAGCGTCACTTCAGAAGGTACTGGTTTCAACGTCCTTTGATAGAGTATTGTACTAAAGCTTCCAATACTGTAACAACTGTAAACTCCACCAGCAGGGTAATAAAGTGAATGCAGCTTTGACCAATAGTTTTACAAAGATAAAGTATCTTTGCCTTTATAGGACAAGACTAGGGAAAGATGATGGGTGATACTTACGGTGAGTATTCCTTTTACAAGTTTTCTTCAAACTTTGGGCAGAAGGCAGGGATCCACAGGTAAGTCAGGGGAGTCTGATAAAACTGTTATGAATAGACACAAGGCAGGAGGAAAAGCTAGGCACGGCAGGAAAGGACTTAGGTGTGGACCATCAAGGCAAGGCAGGATTCAAGGCAAGGCTGTTTATTCAAGACCTGTGTTTATCAGACTGAGGAATACTTAAGGGGGGAAAGGACTATATATACTTTTTGGCTATATTGATGCCAAGAGATGTTAGCTAATACTAATGGGGTTGTGGGGTGAGGCACAGCAATGGTGCTGGGGATAATGACATAGATGACATGGTACTGAGACAGGATGGGGAAATGGATTGGGTCACCTGATCATGTGACTAAGTCATGTGACCTGGTATTTCCATATATGGTACTGGACTATAAAAAATACGATGGAAAGCTTCCATGGAATGTTCCATTGTGTAACAATGGTTTGGAATGGTCAGGAACTTTCTGGAAGGTGGTAGAAGGTTCCGGAAGGAATCTCTTAGAAATTGAGCTGGGAAGCTGAAACTTGGCATGGGTGTTCATGGTTGTCATGTGATCATGACAGCTGTGGTAGACAAATTGCCTTTCTCTGCAAACTCATCAACCTCACTGGAGTTTAGCTCAACTGGCTGTACTGCCAACTCTTGTGAAAACAGCTGTTTTCTTGTTGGTAATCCTTCTTGGCTATGATGTGATTCAGTCCATTCCAGGCTTACAGTGTTAATTGGCAAGAACTGAAGCATCTATCTTATGCTTCACTGTCTCTGATTGGGTAGACTTGTTCCCCATTACCTTTTCCACTATCACTGCCAGGTATTTCACTGCTACTTTGACTGAGTGCTTCTTGAGTGATACTACACATTTTCCTTGGTGAATGTTGTGCCGGTGCATCTGTGCCTGCCTGATCTTCCCTTATAAGCACTCTTTCAGCTACCTGATACCTCTTTGAGGCTTGTTTGGAGCATTTGGCCCTGCTTGTAATGGGCTTGTGAGGAAGCTGCTGGTATTCTAGCCATTGCACCCTTCTTCTTCTACCTTTGATAGTTTCTGCTATTCTTGAGATACTTTCTTAGCATACCAATGCTGGCCCAAAATTTGTTTACTTGCTTGTGATCCAGGATAATGCGCATGGAGAAAGTCAAGCACATTACAGTTGGCCTTGAGTCCAGATGGTCCCATTGTATGCCAGCCTTAAGATGATGGCATACTAGACTTCTAACAACCCCTTAATCATCAGCCTGCTCTTCATCATTTCACTTAATGGCTTCACAGTTCTTTAGTATTTCTTGACTTTTAGGCTTTAGTATAAACACTACATTTTCTCCCTCCCATGCTGCAATAGTTTTCTCTGCAGGCTTTATCTTTGGCCACTGTTGTTGTGCTTCAAAGACTCTATGCTGTTCTTTTGCTGTTACATCAGGAAATGGCCCAATTCTTGGCTGTGACATTGAGCTACTTGAGTTCCTTCTTTGCAGCAAAGATACTGCTTTCTCCACATGGGTTATTGATTGCTCTACCTGTATTATCTGCTTGTTCTGTTTCTGGGCTATTTCCTGCTTTCCCTGGGCCATTGCATCTATCCTATCAGCCACTGCAACTATTGGACTCATTAATGCCCTGGCATGAGCTTACAAAATACTTGCTAATACAGACTGTGGTGATGTTATGACAGCCACTTTCTGGTATTCAACCAAAAGTACTCCTCTGCTTCATTCTCATCTGCCTCAGCAATATGGTCAGTTTGTGACTCTGCAGAGACTTCTAATTGCCTACTTGACTATGAGGCTCAGGAATCTGCATCACTCCCTTCAGTGGGCACGCTATCTAAAGGGCCTTTTTTTGGTTTTAGCTTTGCTTTTTGCACTGAATGTCAAAGCAAGCTGTTGTCCAACCATTTTTCTGCCACTGTCAGCAGTGGGGTTTGGCTAGGAACCTGACAACTTTGCTTTAGTTTTTGGCAGCATATATATACAAGTGGGTCAAACAAAGGGGAATGTGTATATAGTAACACAATTTTATTTATAATGCTTACTATGGTGGGCCATCACAGAATCTTATATACATGCAGGTGCAATATCTCAAATACAAGACTGTCTTAGACTGACATGAGTATTGCCAAAGAAGTGATATAATAGCATTATGTTGCTGAGTGTCAAACTGTTTGCTCAAAGGATAAGACTACTTTGTTTCAACACCATAAGAGAAGAGAAATATGACTATGTGACTATGGTAGCAAGCCTCTCCGCCATGAAGCATGCAGACAGCAAAGGAAGTATTACAAGGTTCACAGCCAGTGTTTTGCCATACCAGTCTTATTTGACCATTTACCAGTCACTACTGTACCAGCAATATCTTGCTAGCCACTTGATTCTTCTATAACAGCATCTGCCCATACTTATCAACTTGTGCAAACTGAGCCAGGTGAGTTTGTGACACCTATAGGCTCACCCCAGCCATCTGAATATGGCACACAGAGTAATAGCTCTGAAGAAGCAGGCTCACTGATGGATTGTGAGCCTATCTTCCCTAACAACAGTACCCTGCATGAGCCCAGCAAGATCCCATTATGCAATGAGAAAGCACTTGTAGAAAAAAATGTCAAGAATACTTTATGGAGTCAAGTGAGCACAGTAATCCATCTACTGGTTAATGATGCAATGTTGTGGCTCAAGAAGTGGTGCATTTCCACTGATATCAGTAATGGGGGCTTTGAAGATATACTACTACTTTGTGACAAAGTTATCCCAGGATGAAACTTACCATGTACATAGTATAAGTAAGCAACCATCATGCAGCTGGCAACATATGAACCAGGAGCCATCCTGATACTAGCATGCGTTAACAGTTGCATGGTGCTCATATCAGAAAATGTCACTATTGCAGGTGTCCAGCTTGTTAGGAATTCACAACCATTGGGGGAAAGCATTGTTAACACTCCAGATATATTCCAGAAATACCCTGTATAAAAAAGCTCATGCAGTCCAACAAATATTGTGTAGCTATAAAGTACTGCATTCACTATCAATCAAATGTTAACATATCAGATATTTGATGGCAAATATTTCAAACAGCTAAGAAACAAGGGCCAATTTGAAGGTATTTATGACCATGCCTTTGCCTTAGCACTTGATATATTCTCATTAAACAAGTACACTACTGCCAAATCCTGCTGGCCACTGATTCTCATCAACCTGAGTCTACCACCTATCTGATGGTATCAGAGTAGAAATCTGATGGTGGTCTCACTGTTATGTTGGCATAAATCACTGCCCAACCTGGATAGCTACCTATATCCATTGCCAGATAATTTTGTATGTGCCATGTACAGCTTGGTCATCAGTATAGGGATATTGGTGAAATTCAAGTGCATTGCTCCCAGTGAAAAGCTTTTGCTCTAAAAGACTCCCTCTATCTTAAGTATCTCTGCTCTCCATTTAATTCCATATTCCAGCCAATGGCTTATAGCTTGCCAACTTTGCTGCAATTGCATGCTGACTTCTTTACATTCTCTTTACAGAAAGATGATGTTTGTAGTGTAGGTGCTTGGGTAATAATAATGTGTGTGAATTATGGATTAAGTCCCCTGGATCTAACACATTTGACAGCAATACAATCTTTTGTTCCCAGAGAAGCCAGCTATCTTGCTGATTGCTGGGGTATCTCTTATGCAGATAATAATATGCACTTTGACATGATGGCAATTTAACATTATCCTGCAGGAAAGCATACAAAATTCATACAGCAAAGGATACAGGTAGCTATCCAAGTTGGACAGTGATTTAGGCCCAAATACCAGTAAGACTACCATCAGATTTCTGCTCTGATACCATAAGATTAGCAGCAGATTCAGGTTGATGAGAGTCAGCGGCCAGCAGGATTTGCTGGTAGTGTACTTGTTTAATGAGAACCAATCAAGTGCTAAGGCAAAGGCATGGTGATATATACCATCCAAGTAGCCCCTGCCTCTTAGCTGTTTGTAATGTTTGCTATCAAATAATTTGGATATATTTGCACTTAATTGATGCTGAGTGCAGTACATTATAGCTTCACAATATTTGTTGGACTGCATAACTTCTTTAGACAGGGTGCTACCAGAATATATAATCAGAGTGTGAACAATGTATTGCCTAATGGTGGTGGATTCCTGACAAGTTGGACACCTTGCAATAGTGGTATTTCTGATGTGAATGCCATGTAAATGTTAACACATGCTGATATCAGGATAGTTCCTGGGTCTTATGTTGCCAGCTGCATGATGGTTGTCCATTTATACCATATGCATGGTAAGTGGCATGCAGGGATGATTTGGCAAGCAGTAGTAGTAAATCCTCAAAGCCCTCATTACTGATATTAGTGGAAACAGGCCACTTCTCTAGCCACAACATTATATCATTCACCAGTAGATAGGTTACTGGGCTCACTTGGCTCCATAAAGTGTCCTTGGCATTTGTTTCAACATGTGGTGTCTCATTGCATATAGGGATTTGACAAGGCTCATACATGGTACTGCTGTTGGGGAGATAGGCTCAAAATACAACAGTGAACCTTCTTTTTCCAAGCTATTGCTCTGTGTGCCATATTCAGAAGGCTAAGGTGAGCCTAAAGGCATCACAAATTAACTTGGCTCAGTTTGCACAAGGTGACAAAGATGGCCAGGTGCTGCTGTAGAAGTATCAACTGGCCAGCAAGATAATGTTGGTACTGTTGTAAAAATTTGTAATTCCACCTAAATATTCACCTAACTAAGTCACTTAGATCATTACCTTCAAATCCTAGAGAATACTGACCAAATTCCTTGTTGGGATTTACTTAGAATATTTTCACCAAAATACCAGGTACCCAGAACATGAAAATTCTCAAAGTTGTCCAAACAGCCCCAAACTTTGCACACATGTTCTTGGGACCTTCCTTAACCTATCCTACATGTTTGTTATGCCAAGACCAGGTAAAAGTATAAATACTACTTTTACATTCAATAAATCATTAAGTGAAAACCACATAATCTACTTGTCTCCCAATCACTTCCAATATCTCCAAAACTCTTACAACAGGTTATGAGCCCCAAGCTGTCACTCTCTGCAATGTCTACTACTGCTATTACTGGAATTTTTCCCTCTGCTGAAAAGTTGGATGGCTCTAACTACCAAGTGTGGAAGGTGAAGATGAAGATGCTGCTACAAGAAAGAGGCCTTTGGGATATTGTCATGGGAGAAGAATGCCCTCCTAAAAATGTGGGAGAGGAAGCCTTAAAGTACCAGAAGAAAGAACAAAGTTCCTTTAACTGCATTTGCGTTAATGTCAAGGACAAATTGCTAATTCAATGCTCAAGAGCAAAAACGGCAAATAATGCCTGGAAGGCATTAGAAGACACCTACCAGTCATGTTCAGCTGCCAAGAAAATGTATCTGAGAAGAAAATTCTTTACTACAAAGATGCTGCCAGGAGAAGAAATGAAAAATCTAATTAACAGAATTACCCTGCTGGTGGATGAGATGGAATCTGTGGGTGTACCAACTACTGATGAGGATGTGTTAGTTACCATCCTGAATAGCCTGACAGACAAGTTTCAGGGCCTTGTATCAGCTCTAGAGTCCAGAACTGAAGATTTGACCTTAAATTACGTATATGGAAGGCTCCTGGATGAAGAATTAAGAAAATCAAGTGCCAATAAGAAGGAAGAAGAAAATGCTTTAATAAGCAATGATAACCAACAAAGGAGGTACCCAAGACCCTACAAAGGCAACAGCAACCTATTTTGCAACTACTGCAAAAGGAAAGGACACACATCAGACCGGTGTTTCAAAAAGAGAGATTATCAGCAAAAGAAGCCTGAATATGGAAATGCTGCAACAACTGAAGATAGACTATTCATATCTGCACTAAATATGACCACAAACCAGGATTCTCATATGTGGTATATTGACTCTGGAGCTTCTCAACACTTTACACACCAAAAAGAACTTTTTACCCAATATCAAGAAATTCCAATTAAGAAGGTTTTCATGGGTGACAATAGAACACTTGATGCAGTGGGAGAAGGAACTATCCAAGTAAACCTTAGAAGCAGTGAAGGAAGCCATTCACTGACCTTTAAAGAAGTACTCTATGTACCAGAAATAGCCAAGAACCTACTCTCTGTAAGCAAGGCCACAGCAGAGGGACTCAGTTTCAGTTTTGACAATTCTGGATGCAGGATCACTGATCAAAATGGTGCTCATATTGCTTTGGGCATCAGAGATCAGAATCTATACAAGTTGCCTTATATTCCATCATATCTGGAAGCCAATATAAGTAACTTAAATGAAGAAACACCAATGCTTTGGCATAGGAGATTTGGGCACATCAATTTTGATTATTTGCGCAAAATGATCAATGATCAGCTAATTTCTGGAGTGAAAATTGATCCCCCAGCTAATTTGGAGCACTGTGAGGCCTGCATATATGGGAAATAAGCCAGACAACCGTTCAAGAGCTCTGGGTTAATCAAAACTAAGAAAAAATTAGATCTAATTCACTCAGATCTGTGTGGACCTATGCAAAATATATCCTTAGGCGGGATGAAGTTTTTAATCACTTTTATTGATGATTACACAAGATACACATGGGTCTACTTCATGGAGAGAAAGAAAGAAGCTCTGTCTAAGTTCAGGGAGTTTAAAGCCATGGTGGAGAGAGAAACTGGTGAAAAAATCAAGAAAATACGCTCTGACAATGGTGGAGAATATACCTCAAAACTCTTCATCCACTTCTGCAAAACTCATAGGATAAAGCAAGAGACTACTGTACCATACTCCCCACAGCAAAATGGAGTAGCAGAACGAGCTAACAGATCAATAACTGATATGGCAAGATCTATGATCCATGATCAAAAATTATCCTATGATTTTTGGGCAAAATTAGTTGCCACTGCTGTATACCTTAGAAATAGGAGTTATAACAGAATACTTTGTGATTCTACTCCATTTGAAGCATGGTATGGATACAGACCAAGTGCAGAACATCTAAGAATATTTGGGTGCACAGCATATGCCAAAAAACTGGCCGGAAATCAGTCAAAATTTGAGCCAAAAAGTGTAAAATGCATATTTTTGGGCTACTGCAATGAGAGTAAGGCATACAGACTCTATAATACCAAAGCAAAGAAGCTTATCAAGTCCAGGGATGTGCTGTTTGATGAAAATTCAAAATTTTCACAAAAAACGACATCAGATGATGACAAAAATTTGATCTCAAGTCCACCAATTGTCAGGATTGAATCAGAGCAAAACAATGAGAATTTTTTCACTCCAGAGGACTCTACAACCGTGGTTCAGCCAGAATCAGTGCCCAGGAATATCCCAGAAGTGATCATTCTAGTATCAAATGCCCGGAGATCAAATCAGACAAGAAATAGCCCAAATTACTATATCAATGAGGGTACAAACTTAGCCTATGCCTATTCAGTCCATATTGATGAACCCCAGACTGTAAAAGAGGCCCTAAATAGCCCTCAGACAAAGTTTTGGAGATCTGCAATGACTGAGGAATATCAGGCCCTAATGGAAAATCAACCTTGGGACTTGGTCAAATTACCAATCAACCAAAAATCAATTGGATGCAGATGGGTCTTCAAGACAAAATACAAGGCTGATGGTACAATTGAAAGATACAAAGCAAGACTTGTAGCCATAGGATACTCTCAAACAAAAGGACTTGACTATACTGAGACCTTTGCACCGGTAGCCAAGTTTCATTCCATCAGATTAATATTGGCTATTGCAGCCAAATATAAGTTTTTTATTCATCAAATGGATGTAAAAACTGCATTTTTGAATGGAGAACTTGATGAGGACGTGTATATGAACCAGCCTGATGGGTTTGTTGACCAAAATAATCCCCATTTGGTCTGCAAGCTTAAAAAGTCACTATATGGTCTCAAATAATAACCAAGAGCTTGGAAATGCAAGATAGATTCTTATTTGGAATCTTTGAGTGTCAAAAAGAGTAATGCTGACTATAGTATATACTATAAGCCAGATAGAGCAAATCCAGCTCTATTAGCTCTATATGTGGATGATCTTATTATAGCCGCCAATAACCTAGAAACATTGGAAGAGACTAAGTCCAGCCTATCTAAGGAGTTCAAGATGTCTGATCTAGGAGAACTTGGTTACTACTTAGGGATTAAGTTCTCCATAGACAGAAGTACCCAGACTATTATCCTAAGCCAATCCAAGTATATTCAAGATATACTAAAGAAGTACAAAATGGAAGACTGTAAACCGGCAGCCACCCCAATGGAGACAAACCTTAACTTGGTCAAAACTCAACCAAATCAAGAGAGCTTGGTGCCATCTGAAAGCCCTGACTTTCCTTATCAATCTATGGTTGGCAGTCTGATGTATATCATGCTTGGAACACGTCCAGATATCTCATATCCAGTGGGAGTTGTCAGCCAACATAATCAGAATTATGGATCTGATCATATTGCAGCAGTTAAGCGGATTTTTAGATACCTAAAAGAAACTGCTGATATCTGCTTAAGATATACTTATAAGGATTCAGAACAGGATCTTGTGGGATACTCTGATGCTGATTGGGGACAAAATTTAGAAGACAGAAGATCCACCACAGGATACACCTTTCTTTACTGTAAAGGAGCAATATCATGGAATTCAAGAAAGCAACCAACTGTAGCACTTTCCACCACAGAGGCAGAGTATATGGCAGCCTGTGAAGCTACAAAAGAAGCAATGTGGTTAAGAAAGCTGTTTACAGATTTAGGCCTATGTCAAAAAACGCCTATTACTTTATTTCAAGATAATCAAGGATGTATAAAATTAAGTAGAAATCCAACTTTTCATGCTAGAACCAAGCACATAGATATTAGACATCATTTCATACGTGAAGCTATAGAGAATAACTTAGTTAGCTTAGTTTACTGTCCTACAGATGAAATGATTGCAGACATATTTACCAAACCATTAGCTAGAGACAAGTTTGAATATCTTAGGTCAAAATTAGGACTAGTCAGTATGAACATTTAGCTGAGTGGGAGTGTTGTAAGAATTCATAATTCCACCTAAATATTCACCTAACTTAGTCACTTAGATCATTACCTTCAAATCCTAGAGAATACTGACCAAATTCCTTGTTGGGATTTACTTAGAATATTTTCACCAAAATACCAGGTACCCAGAACATGAAAATTCTCAAAGTTGTCCAAACAGCCCCAAACTTTGCACACATGTTCTTGGGACCTTCCTTAACCTATCCTACGTGTTTGTAATGCCAAGACCAGGTAAAAGTATAAATACTACTTTTACATTCAATAAATCATTAAGTGAGAACCACATAATCTACTTGTTCTCCCAATCACTTCCAATATCTCCAAGACTCTTACAACAGGTACAGTAGTGACCAATGAATGGTCAAATATGACTTGGGTGGCAAACACTGGCTGAGGTCCTTGAAGTACTTCCTATGCTATCTGCATGCTTCATTGCTGAGAGGCTTGCCACAATAGTCACATGGTCTTTTTTCTCTTCTCTCATGGCGTTGAGTCAAAGTAGTCTTGTCCATGGGGCAAACAGTTTGACCTTCAACAATATAATGCTATTATATCACTGTTTGGTCAATACTCATGTGAACTCCAGACAGTTTTGTATTTGAGACAGCATACATACATGAATGTAAGATTCAATGATGACCTGCCATAGTAAACACTATAAATAAGACTTGTTCCGTTGGATAGTGCCACATAGTGCCAGCCTGTTTATGGTGCCGGATCAATCTGGCACTCTACAGCACTATCTGACACTACAATTTCTACCATGATGCCAGTGGTATGATACAGTTACTGGTAATTTTACTCAATCTTACTTATGTTGCTCAGAATAGTGCTTTCCTTGCTTTATTTACTCTTCATAATGCTCCAGACACATTTCTCTCAGTGGATGTCTTCTTGTATGAACATACTGTGCATTAATAAGTATCTTAACTATTTTACCTATTCTACTGTTTTCTCCTATCTATGACTTTCCTCTGTATTTACCTGCCAATATGCTGAATCTCTTCAGATATCCAAATGTGTGCTCTACCCTCACTCTGAAATGATTAAGTATCTCATTGTAGAGCTTCTGCTTCCTGCTAAGCACACCATTCCTTGGCTTCCTATAAGCTGTAATACATCCTAATCTCTGACAATCCTCTCCTATATAGGCTAAGTATGCCGTACATTTCTCCCCTCTACTGAATTCAGGATGATTCTCTACCCAGAGTGCTTTGTCATGCCTACTACCAGCAAATGGCCCACTAAACCAGATGATGTTACCCTCAATGTCAGACAGTGCTTGAAACTTCACATAGTGTGCCTTGTACTTGCCAGAATAAAAGTGCCTCTGCCCTCTAGAAGGTCTGTTAATCCTCACTGGGAAGGTATCCAAAATACTCCTGATATGGAACCTGTTGCTGAACACTCTGGGATATGGAAGTCTATTGGAGCTTCTGAACCTAGTATTCCAAGCTTGCTTTAAGTCATTCATACACTGTGCAAGGTGGTTCTCCATTGCTGTCAGCATGGAATGAAAGCTTATAGGACTTTTGTTGCCATGGATGGTGGGATGAAACCTTGTAGGGCAATAGTTCTTGTAATAGCAGAGAAGCTTAACAAGGGATCTCGTTGAGTAGTTTGGGGTTGATGGTCCACAGTACTTGGTACAGATCTCCTCTAGTGTGTCAAAAGGAAATCCAGTGGTAGTGATGGGATTGATGAGAAAAGACCATTCAGATGAGTAAGTCATATCAAAATTGGTGGATGATTGTATGGAGGTGGTTTGACTTGATTTGGTGCAATCTGCGTTATTTATCTGATTTTTAATACATGATGGTTAAATCTCCATCAATTGCCATGTATCCCATCATTATGTCGCAAAAATCATCCGCAAACAATGCCTTGGTACTTTTATTGATGCTTTAATCATAGGTCTATAATCAAATAGGAAATCTGCAATTGATGTGATCTGATCCGTGTCAACATGATCCAAGATGCATCATGCATAATATATGGAAAATTCAACAATCACATTAGTTTTCATATATATTTCATATAAGACTAGGTTGATGCCAATATACTGCTGTATAAGTATCCAAATCTGTTGCTATGGTCCCCATACCAAGCCTCAACTCATCTTTAGTACAACCTAGACAAAACCCATCCCCCAGCTCACAAGCGCGGTCTGGACCAGAAAAGTTAATGTTGGATCTGTTTGAGTTCTTGCATAATGATTTTAGTATTACTCAAGTGTCTATGATGAGCCTTCATACAGATATTTGGGCACTACTGATTAATCTAGCAGAACTAGATACCTCAGAGAGTTGACAAAGATGGAAGAATTTGAGTAGAAAGCTGTGGCATGAGTTCTACATTAAGATGCCAGCCTGTGTATGTAAGAAGATATATAACAAGACAAGTATTGAAATCAAGAATGAGCTGAGAGTGAGGGGATTTGACAAAGAAGCCACGCAGGAACAATTTTGCGCGCAATTTGCGCAGTACAGGCCAGACGCGTCCATTTGTGCCTCAACTTTGGGAACCAAAGAGATTTTGAATGAGTTTTTGCCTCAAATGACTAATGTACTATGTGATATATTAGTAGAGCTAAGTGGCTTCCAAGAGCAATATACACAGTACTCATCCAGGCAACAGCTCCAAAGTATCAGACAGAGGGTAAGTGAATACCTTGAGGAATTAGATGGTGAACTTCAGGTGGAAGAATACAGACCGCAAGCAACATTGTCCAGATCATGTCAGCATGCCTTGCTGGATTCCCTACCATCTCTTGCAACCACAGCGCACCAGCGCACGTCAGTCCAGACCATGCCAACACCCTTTACCAGAATGCCCCACATTGAGTCAACGCGCGTGCTTCAGAGCAAAACTACAAGAACTTGCCAAACTGCTCATTTAGACACAAGTCCATTGGAGCGGACCAAGTTGCATTGTAGTGGGGTTGCAGTGACACCCACAGGCAGATGTGCTCATTCTTATGCATTCACTTCCCTAAAAAGGATTACCCTGCTTATATTATTATCATCCCAAATTTGCAATATTTCCTATTTTTGTCTATGTGATCATTACTATGCAACCTGACAAACTATTTGTCACTATTAACCCATTGCACAAGCTATTCTTATTCCTTGCCAAGATGCCAAGATAAGATAGTTACCTTATAAGGCAAGTACCCCAACAGTGCCCATGTCATGTGACCATCTTGGCTTCATAACCCTCCCATCTTACCACCATAAGAGGCAACCACATGACACAGAGGTTTCATATTACTACTACCTGATTGGCTAAGTGCTACTATGTCTCATGGAACAATCCGCCAAGAATTTGCTCTATTTTTAGTACACAATGACATGATTGGCTGTGTACTACCTTCTGGAAACTTCTGAAAAATATTTTCTAGCAAGAATTTGAGCAGCAAAAAAGTATATAAGGGAGGCTATCCCTTAAAATAAATCATCCCTCTTCCAATATTCCGACTTATTGATTAGTGAGATCACCGCTACCTATTACCACTATTTTCTGACTTAGACCTGACAACACTCCCAGGAAACCGTGCTGACAGCCAACTGACCTTGGAGGCACTACTTGTGAGGAATACTCAGAGTAGGTATATTTTATTATATTTGTTTGTTTTCCCAAGTTTGTTCTTGTACAGGCAAAGATACTTTTCAGTCTTTGTAACTATTGGTCAAAACTGCATTCTTATCAAGTCCCTGTTGGTGAAGTTTACAGTTGTTTTGACTTTGGAAGCTTTAGTACATTGTCATCTCAAAGGACGTCAAAGCCATTATAAACTTTTGTTGAGACGCCAACTAAGTTGGGGACTGTAGTTCAATAGTTTTCCCTTGACAAGCTTGAGGCTTAATCCCCCTTCACATTAGATTAGACAAAGACCCAGTATTCCTAGCAAGCTTTTGCCAGAGGTTATCACACCCAGTGAACACCCCACACACATTCACACTTGAGAAGTGTTGGCTGTATTTTGCCCTTTGGACTTATACACCACCACAGCGTCAACATGCAGTATCACATCAAACTCAGCCAAGGGCCATCTCAACGCATCAAGGCGTGCCTGCATGTGCCATTTCACCTGACCATCAGTGAGTTACTTCTGGTGAACTGACTGATGATGACCAACATGAAGTGCCTCAACCACTGGAGCCCTTGGCAAGTAAAAGAACGCATCAGCACGTGGCACTACAGGCCGGTTCAGTTGGTTCAGTTGGAGCAATCCAGCGCGGCCAAGCTGCAGCATTGCACTCATCAACTAGGAGGCAAAATATTGACTACAAATACAAGTAGCCAAGATGATAGTCAGCCAGGAAGAGTATAGGTGTGCAAAGTGAGTCACTACCAAATGCTTCAGTAGTAATCCCTGTGAGAAAAAAACCCAGGAGAAGATGATGTGATTGCTTTGAATCGCTCAAATTTGTAATGATCTCAACAACCCATTTTTTTGCAATCCAAATTGAGCCATTGCAAATCAGAGATCATCAAATTTTTGATATAAGTAATATCAAGGCTGTCTCACATTTGAGACAGAACCCCTATAAATAAACACCCTGCATATATATATATGTCATCTGTAATACCAGTGCATCTATTGCATCTGTTTTGCACTTACACAATCACTTGCGTGCTAGCTATTGTTATGAATAGACACAAGGCAGGAGAGTAGGGCTAGGCAAGGCAGGACCAGGAAAGGACTTAGGTGTGGATCAACAAGGCAAGGCAGATTTCCAAGGCAAGGCTGTTTATTCAAGACCTGTGTTTATCAGACTGAGGAATACTTAAGGGGGGATAGGACTATATATACTTTTTGGCTATACTGATGCCAAGAGATATTAGCCAATATGGATGGGGTTGTGGGGTGAGGCACAGCAATGGTGCTGGGGATAATGACATAGATGACACAGCACTGAGACAGGATGGGGAAATGGATTGGGTCACCTGATCATGTGTCCAAGTCATGTGACCTGGTATTTCCATATATGGTACTGGACTATGAAAAATACAATGGGAAGCTTCCATGGAATGTTCCATTGTGTAACAATGGTTTGGAATGGTCAGGAACTTTCTGGAAGGTGGTAGAAGGTTCCAGAAGGAATCTCTTAGAAATTGAGCTAAGGAGCTGAAACTTGGCATGGGTGTTCATGGTTGTCATGTGATCATGACAGCTATTACACCTTGTCCAATCACTAGGATCAGGGATTTACTTGCTCAATGGGCAAAATGGGATATTTGATGGCAAATCAGGTAGCCTTTTTAGTAGTCAATGAGCCAATTGGGGGCTGCCAGCTTCAGGATACATTTGGACCAATTAATCATTGAGATACCATCTAATTGCAGTGAGGGTAACCAAAATGGTAAGTATCAGTGTAGTTTATAGTGTGATACACATTTATTTCCATTTGCATCAAAGAAACATATCCAAATACCGGATTTTACCTGCCATAATAGCAGTATCCAATTGCGCATGTGATGCAAACATTACAAGTTGGCGCAATCATCCGTGCCAACCTCATCATGTCAGATTGTGCCATAGTGGGCGAGATTGTCCTGTATAGTGCAAAATTGTTCAAGAACAATCCTACCTTCTGGTAGTTATAATATTGCGCCCAATTGTTCTGTACAACTGCAGATTGTGCCGTGCGCCCTGGCACAGTACAATGGAACAAGTCTATATAGTTGCGGCACCACATACACATGTATATCTAACACTATTTTCCCTTTGGTGTTACTCACTTCCATATATATGCTGCCAAGAAATAAAGCAAAGTTGTCTGGTTCTCAATCAAACCCCACTGCTGGCAGCAACAGAAGAATGGTTGGACAACAGCTTGCTTAGAAATTCAGTGCAATAAGCAGGGCTACATCTAAAAAAGGCCCTGTGGACAGTGTGCCCATTGAAGGTAGTAATGCAGAATCCTTGGGCTCTCACTGAAGTAGGCAATTGAGAACCTCTGCAGAGCCACAAGCTGACTGTTGTGTTCAGCCATATGAGAATGTAGCTAACACAGTACCCTCAGTTGAAGATCAGCAAGTGGCCATGATAACATCACCACCACCAATATTAGCAAGTATGTTGTCAGCTCATACCAAAGCATTAATATGGCAATTGGGTGCAGTGGCTGATTGGATAGATGCAATGGCACAGAGAAATCAGGAAATATTCCAGAAACAGGATGGGTGGCTACAAGGTGTAGAGCAACCAATATCCCAGATAGAGAAATCAGGATCTTTGCTGCAAAGAAGGAACTCAAGTAGCTCAATATCACAGCCAACATTTGAGTCACTTCCTGATGTAACAACAGAAGAGCACCTTACAGTCTTAAAGCACTACAACAGCACCCAAAGATAAAGCCCGCAGAGACACCTATCACAGCATGGGAGGGAGAAAATGCTGTATTCATACCAACAACTAAGAATCAAAAGACATCAAAGATCTGTTAAGTCATTGAGTGCAATGATGAAGAGTGGGCTTATCATCAACAGGCTTTTGGAGGTCTATCACACCTACACCTTAAGGCCTGCATGCCATGGGCCCACTGGCAACTTAAGGCCAAGCAGAATGTGCTTGACTTGCTCCATGAGCATTATCCAGGATTCAAACCAGCAAATTAATTCTGGGCCAGCACTGGAATGCCAAGAAGGTTTCTCAAGAATAACAGAAACTTTCAAAGGCAGAAGTACAAGGGTGCACTGGCTAAGAACCAGCAGCTTCCTCAGCAGCCCATTACAAGCAGGGCCAAAAGCTCCATACAAGCATCAGAGAGACATCAGGTAGCTAGAAGAATGGCAACATGGGAAAAGCAGGCAGACAGAGATGCACCTGTTCAATATTTACTACAGAAAAAGCATAGTTTCACTCAAGAAGCACTCAGTCAGAGTAGCAGTTATGGACCTGGCAGCGATAAGAACAAGCAACAATCTCAGGAGCCATTCACAGCATGGGCTGAGAGCTCAAAACAGGTGGGAAAGAAGCATCAAGTTGCCCACAGAGTGCCATCAAGGGACAAGTAGGCCAAAACAGATGCATCAGTGCAGCATTTATTAAGGAAAATACACAGTTCAATACAAGAAGTACTTAGACAAAGTAGCAGTGAAAAACCTGGCAGTGATAATGGAAATGGTAAAGGGACAAAAGTTTATGCATGCCTGAGACAGGGAAGCATGCAAAAAAACTGCAGTTCTTGCCAATTAATGCCATAAGCCTGGAGCAGACTGAATCCAATCATAGCCAGGAAGAATCACTGACAAGAAAACAGCAGTATTCACAAGAGTTGGAAGCACAGCCAGTTAAGCCATACTCCAATGAGATGGATGTGTTTGCAGAGATAGGCAACTTGTCTATCACAGTCTCCATATCCTACATTGTGGAAAGAGTGAAGATCCTACTGACACACAAAATAGCAATGTCAAGAGCTCCAAAGGTTATCACATTGCATTTGGTGGAAGTTTGGAACATTATTAGGCAGGCCAAGAGGCTGCAGCACTTCTTCAAGAGCAGTACCCAAGAAAACACACTTGATTGTTGCAAGGATCTATTATAAAGACTAGTAAATGAGGTACTAAAGCTTGCAGTGCCAGCTGAAGACCAAGACATATGGGCACCAGTGAATGAACAGTAGCATACAGCTGTAGGGTTCATGTCAAAGGTACAAAAACAGAGCATTAGAGCGGCAATACTTATTTAGTGGTGGACTTTAGTGGAGATACTTGTTGAGTGTGTGGCTGGGCCTAATGTTAGTGTAGGGTAAGGGGACTTGTAAAGGGCAATACAATTGGCAATTGTGGTAAAAATGAAGTTTCAATGGAAATAAATCAATATTTATGCATGAAAAGTAGAGAAATGGTTGAGTCAGGAAGTAACAAGTGTGAAAAGAGGCAAAAGACTATCATTGTACACAAACATAGGAGGTAATAGAGTATCTGGGATCAGAGAGTGAGATCATTGGCAGAGAATCAATCAAAAGCCACTTTGTATTTTTGTGATGAGAAACTTTGACCTAGTTTCTTGTGAAATCTGTGGAGAAATTATTTTTTGACGGTCTTTGCATGATGTCCTGATAGGATCAATATGTCTTAGTCACAGGGCTTAGAATTTGTGTTGGCCTTATGATGGCATCATCACAATAATTTCTCATGGGGATAGATTTTTGTTTCCCAGCATGTTCACCAACAGGTTCCATACCAGGAGTATTTTGGGTACCTTCCCAGTCAGGATTAACAGATTTTCTAGAGGGCAGAGGCACTTTTATTCTGGTAAATATAAGGCACACTGTGTGAGGTTTCAAGTACTGTCTGACACTGAGGGTAACATCATCAGATTTAGTGGGCCATTTGCTGAAATTAGGAATGACAAAGCACTCTGGGGAGAGAATCATCCAAAATTCACAAGAAAGGACAAATGTATGGTAGACTTATCTTATATAGGAGAGGATTGTTAGAGATCTGGGTATATCACAACTCATAGCAAGCCCAGGAATGGTGGGCATAGCAGGTAGCAGAGGCTTGACAATGAGATATTTAATCACTTCAGAGTGCGAGTAGAGCTTACATTTGGATATCTAAGGCAATTCAGTAGCTCTATCCTACCACTAGCCTCATAGTAAGAATCAGAGCACCAGATAGTGCCACAGAATGCCAGTTTAATCAGCCACTTTTAATATGCTGACACCATGTGGCACTATCCAATGGAACAAGTCTATACATCTTACAAACATATGCCTCAGCAACAGCTGAGGATCAGGATCCATTCAACATCTCAGCTGAGGGAAAGTACCAGCAATAGATGTGGTACATATTGAGGACAGTCAAGCCAAGAGCTCATAGCAGGTTTTAAGAGTCTAGGGGATAATGAAAGTGATTGGGAGAAAAAGTAGATTATGTTGTTTTCACTCAATCATATTGAATGTAAAAGTAGTATTTATATATTGGCATAGTATTGGCACAACAAGCATGTTGAAAATATTTGGGAAGCTCCTAAGAGCATGTGTACATGGTTTGGGGCTGTTCAGAGAGCGTTGAGAATTTTTTGTTTTGGGTAAATTATGTTTTGGTGAGAATATTCTGGGTAATTCCTGACAAGGAGATTGGCCAGTAATCTCTAAGTTCTCTAGGTAATAATATAAGTGACCAATCTAGGTGAATATTTAGGTGAAGTACAAATTTTATACAATACCAACAACTCCTGGAAGTATTGCCCAAGATAGTGGCATGCAGCTATTCTTGTATAATGCTACCATACCAATTTACCAAATGGAAGTTCCTGATCCTATGCCCAAATGTACTACTCATATATTCTGCTGTAAAATTGCCCCTCTCCCTTTATTACCCACTACTTATGTAACTCTGATTTCCATTTTGTTTGACCCATTTATATGCCACATGAAAGACAACAAAGTTGTCTGGAACCCACCCAAGCTGCACTGCTAAAAGTAGCCAAACAACAACTGTACAGTAGCTTGCTATAACATTCAGAGCAATAAGCAGGGCTACTATCAAAATAATCTATTTTGACAGTGTCTACTGAAGGCATGTATGCAGACACGTGAGGATAAAGTCAGTAGATAAGTAAGAGTACCTGTGGAGCTGCAAACTGGGCATAATGCTCAGGCAGATGAAAGTTAGAAAGCGCAGAATCTCTGGTGAGGGACTAGCAAATGACTGGCATACATAACCACCACCAGTAATACAAGATTTCTGCCAGGTTTTACCAATGAGTCAGTGACCAATGGGATTAATATGGTTATAGTTGCCAGGAAATGGTACAGAGACAGTATGATTATAAAATACATGTAGAGCAATCAGTATGCCAAGTAGGGAGCACAGTATCTTGGCTGCAAAGAGGGAACCCAAGTAGTTGAGTGTTATAGCAGTGGAGCATTGTACAGTCTCTGAAGCACAACAAATGTAGCCAAATGGAAAGCCCACAAAATAACCTTTCATAGCATCAGAGGGAGATTGTGATCTCTTTACCTAGCCAAAAAGTAAAAATATGTAATATATGTTAAGTAGCAAATGCAAAGACAAAGAGTGCACACCAGGGGCCTTCAGAAGCTCAAGGCCTAGCACAATGTGCTTAATCTATTCCATGAACATAATCCTGGCTTTAAGCTAGCAAACAGATCTTAGGCCTACATTGGTATGCAAAGAAAGTACCTCAGGAACAGCAGAAACCAGCAAAGGCAGAAGACTAAAGGTGCTTCAGCTCATAACCCTTGACTGCCTCAAAAACCTGTCATGAGCAAGGTTTAAAGCTCAAAGCAAGTGGCAAAGAAGTGTCTGTCAGTTGGAAGAATGTAGGAAAGGGACAAGTAGGCAAAATGAATTCACCAGTGCAGTGTTTGCAAGGGAGAAAACAAGGCACAATATACTAAGAACTCACTTAAAGTAGCAGTCAGCATTCAGCATTCAGCAGTAATACAGATAAGGTAAAAGATTTACCAGCCTCAGCTGGAGTCAAGGAAGTCTCAGAGAAGAGCTGAAGTTACAACAACCAAAACCATCAGCCAAGTGTAGGCACATTTGCCCCATAGCCAAGAAGAGCCTTTAAAAGATTACTGTTGCTTTCACAAGATTTGGAAGCACAGCCAGTAGAGCTTCTCCTGTGACAAATAACTGTGATTGCCACAGTTCAAAGGCTGTTATTGTTATGATCTGCTGCTTGAATGTTTAAGTTAGATCAGTTTTTAGTCAAATTAATATGTTATATGTTTAGCGTATCAGTATGTCAATATTATCTATCAAATCAGTAGCATTAGTTAGTGAATGAATCAGCAGATCCTTATCAGACAGAAATAGATATATTAAGCGGGATCTTATTGGGTGAAGATGATGCAATCAAATGAGTTATCAGCCGCAGCCTACATTAGGAAATACAACTAATCAACAATTGATCTGGCAAAATGTATATAACCCGCTGCTGGAACCTCAATAAATAGCAGTGCAAGTTTTAGTGAATACAATACTAGCTAAACTCCCTATTCCTCTACAACTCTTATTCCAAGACAGGTAACATTGGTAGCAGCAATAACCAGTATCATCCCTCCTGAAGAAAGAATAAGTCTTCCTCAAGATGTCCAAAAATCAAGAATGGAAGAATGCTGTGCAGCAAATCCTAGCCCAGCAGCAACAGCTACTCCAGATCCTTAGCCAGCAGCAACAAGCAATGACCACCATGGCCCAAAGACTGAAAAACCCTGTCAAGAGCAACTTTAGTGTGAAGGTCAACTGGTACCATGGGAGAGTCAATGAAAATCTGGGAACTTGGCTCTTCCAGATTGAAGAAGCTTTCTAGGCTAAGGGAATAGCTTCAGAGCCCAAGTTACACTATGCAACCTCTTACCTGGCAGATGCAGCTTTACAGTGGCACCATAACAAGATCAGCTCAGCCACCATCATGGGATGCTTGACAATCTCTACCTGGGATGAGTTTGTGTCAGAAATTAAGGATGCCTTTGAGCCCCCACACTAACAGACAATACTAAGAAGAAAGTTGATGACACTCTGACAGAAAGGAATGGTCCAAGAGTACATCTAGGAATATAGATGTCTACTTGGGCAGATTGAAAGAATGAAACCTCTGGATCAAGCTGAATACTCTATTGATGGGTTGAAAGAAAGAACTCATAAGGAAGTGAATTATTGAAGACCTCAGATTATTGAAGAAACCATCAAGATTACCGTTGACTATGACTCAGCTATGTTTGGAGTAGGGAGGCCTACAGTGACTAATCAGAAAGGTTACAATCATTATGAAAGAAGACAGTCAGAAGCAGTACCAATGGAAATAGATGCTATGCAGAAGAATCCTACCTCAGAAGAATGTAAGAAGAAAGGACTTTGCTTCAATTGCCACCAGCAAGGACATATTGCAAAGTACTGCCCTCAGAGAAGAAATGGTCACCAGCCATCAAGAACCTTTAACCATTTTGAGGCCTTGGAGTATATTTACATGGAGGATGAACTTAAAGAAGACTCAGAACTCACCTTCCATATGACCAAAGAATACCTATCCCAGATGACCTCAGACTCAGGAAAGCTATTATACGTGAATGGAGTAATCAGTGAAGTACCTGGCAGGATCATGATTGACTCAGGAGCATTGCATGAGTACATGTCAGGGCAATTTGCTTTGAAAGCTGGAATCAACTTGGAACTCACCAAATCAACTTCAGTTTCAACAGCTGATGAGAACTCTCAAATAACCAACCGTATCACTCAGCCAGTAAGGATGAGGATCAATGACTATGAAGAAGATCTACAGGCCTATACATTTGGGAACTGCAGGTTTGACCTTGTACTTGGGAAAACCTGGCTATTTTGATGTAATCCATCAATCAACTGGAGAATCCATGCTACTCAGATCCAGGAGGACAACAAGTTCTATGAGCTATTAACTGCCAGACTGGATTTTAACTTGGTCAATTCCAGTGTGTGTGAGACAAGTGAGCTTAGCAAGACACAGTTCTGTAGAGCACTAAGAAAAGGCAACCAGATGTTCCTCATGGCAGTATTACCAAAGGATTCCTCTGCTCCAGTACCCCAGAAGGTCCAGAATCTTGTGATGGAATAATCAGACGTATTTCCAGATGAGCTTGTAATCCTACCACCAGTCAGAGACATGGATCATACCATTAAAACAGGAGATAGCCCTCCAGTGAGTAAGACACCTTACAGAATGAGTCCATTGGAGTTGGAAGAGATAAATAGACAAATAGATCAGCCATGGGTGCAAGGATATATTAGACCCAGCAAGTCACCTTTGGGAAACCAATACTTTTTGTAAAGAAGAAGGATGGAACACTTAGGATGTGCATTGACTACAGAGCCTTCAATTCAGTTACCATGACAATTGAGTACCCCATACCTTGGATTGATGAGCTTTTGGACCAACTCAATGGAGCCACTATTGTCAGCAAGATTGACCTCATGTCATGATACAACCAGATTAGGGTGAAGCCAGAAGATATCTCTAAGACAGCATTCAGGATCAGATATGGACATTATAAGTACTTAGTCATGAGTTTTGGCCTCACCAATGCTCCTGCAACATTCATGACCCTGATGCAGACTGTCTTCCAGGAGTACTTAGACAAGTTTGTGATAATCTACCTAGATGATATATTGATATACAGCAAGACAGAAGAGGATCACTGGGTGCACATTGAAAAGGTCTTGAAGAAGCTAAGTGAGAACAAGCTTTTTGGCGAGCTACCCAGGTGTGAATTCTAGAAGGAACATGTTGAATATATGGGTCACATAGTGACTAGCACAGGGGTGACCTTAGACCCTAAGAAGGTTGAAGTTATCAAGAATTTGAAGCAGCCCCATAGCATATCAGAACCCAGATCCTTCCTTGGAATGGTTTCCTATTATTGGAGATTTGTCAAGTCATTTGCAAGTATTGCAGCCCCTTTAAGTGATATCCTCAGGAAAGACAATGCCTACAAGTGGGACATAGCTTGTGAGACTGCCTTCCAGACGCTCAAGAATGAACTTGCTAAGCTGCCAAGCTTAAGAATACCAGACTTCAGAAAAGAGTTCACTCTGTGCACAGATGCTTCAGATTATGCAATTGGTGGAGTGCTGAGCCAAGAACTTGTTGCAATTTAAGAAGTGATTTGGATATAAGGAACTTATCAAGAAATAGTGATAATAGTTGAACTGTTGTTTATTCATAAAGAAGCTCAGTATTTATATCTTTGTAGAAGTAATACAGCTGCAACACTAAGTAGGGAGGGTTTCTCAATATTCAGGAGCATTGTGTAACAGTTTCAGGGTTAGTACATAATGCTTGGGTAATAGTGGTAATTTGATCCTGACTATAGGGGAATAATCATAAGATCATATATCTGGAGAAAGTGGCAAAGTTAAGGCAGTAAATGAGTCCTACAGTGACTAAGACTAGCCTAGAATTGTTAAGTAAATTTTTAGCTGCTGAATGATACCAAATAGTCCAATATTTCAACACTCCCCCTCAACTAAATAATTTCTTAATCCCAATTTCTCTCTAAGGATCTCAAACTGTGGCCTAGCTAGTGGTTTTGTCAATATGTCTGCCACCATTTTGTCAGTTGGGCAGTAAACCAGCTCTACTAAGTTATTTTCTACAGCTTCCCTCACAAAGTGATGCTGTATATCAATGTGCTTAGTTCTGGCATGATTAGTAGGATTTCTAGCTAATGAAATACAACTTTGATTATCCTTGTAAATACATGTTGGTTCACCTGAATTAAAACCTAAGTCTTTGAGTAATTTTTGTAGCCATATAGCCTCCTTAGTTGCTTGACATGCAGCCATATATTTGGCTTCAGTTGTAGATAGTGCCACAGTTGGTTGTTTCTTGCAATTCCAAGTAATAGCTGCACCAGCATAAAGAAATACATAGCCTGTGATAGAGCGTCTGTCAATCAGATCTCTACCCCAATCTGAATCACTATAACCATCATATTTTCGCCTATTAGCTGCTCCAGAGTATTCCAGTACCATATTTATGGTACCTTGTAGATATCTGAAAATCCGCTTAACTGCTGCAATTTGATCTGATCCATAATTCTGCATGAATTGACTGACTATTCCAACTGCTACTGCAATATCTGGACGTGTAGACACCATCAAGTACATTAGGCTACCAACCATTGATTGATAGGGAAAGTTTTGGTCCATATTTGAGCTGTTTTCATCTATAACTGGCTGAGATTTGCTTAATTTCAGGTTATTGTCCATAGGGGTTGCTGCAGGCTTGCAATTTTCCATTTTGAAGCGTCTAAGAATGTCCCTGATGTACTAAGACTGATTCAGCACAATTTTCTGCGTAGGTATGTCAAATTTGACCTCAATTCCAAGAAAATAGCTCAATTTTCCTAAGATCTTTCATCTCAAACTTGCTGAAGAGATCTGATTTCGTCTGTTTAAGTGCCTCTCAATCACTTGTAGCTATAATTAGGTCGTCCACATAAAGAACTAGGATGATCACACCCTTTTTGAGCTGTTTCACATATATACTGTGATCTGCAGTGCTACAAGAGAACCCAATTTCCTCTAGATATGTGTCAATCTTGTTATACCATGCTCTGGGTGCCTGCTTAAGCCCATACAACAATTTTCTAAGTTTGCACACCTTATGAGGGCTTTTTGGATCGGTAAAACCTTCTGGTTGCTCCATATATATAGTTTCTTGCAAATCCCCATTTAGAAAGGCTGTTTTGACGTCCATTTGGTGTAGATCTAGACTGTGTACAGCTGCCAGGGCTAGAACTGTCCTAATAGAGTTAAACTTGGCAACCGGAGCAAATGTTTCCTTAAAGTCTAGTCCCTGGATCTTGGAATAGCCTTTAGCTACCAATCTAGCCTTGTACTTATCAACGGCACCATTTGAGGTTATCTTGATCTTGTAGACCCATCTACATCCTATTGGCTTTCTCGCATTTGGTAAATCTACCAGTTCCCACGTTTTTGCCTTGATCAGTGATTGGTACTCCTCCTGCATGGCTTGTTGCCACTTAGTAGCATCTGGACCTTGCATTGCCTGTTCCAGATTCTGAGGTTTGGCACATAAGGCAAGATAAGCTTCTTCTGTAATCATTGGATGTCTGCCACCAGGATCCAGGGGCATTTCTTATTCTGGTAGATCTCCTAACTGGGATAATCTGTTCTGATCTGGAACTGGTAGAAGTATCTTCCATCTCTGGCTGGATTTGGTACGTATCTTCTTCATTTGTGTTGATTGCATCATCAGGCAGCTGGCCAATGATTTCTGTGGCTTTCTGATCTGAATTCTCCTCAAATTCAACGTCCCTGCTCTTGATCAGCTTCTGAATTTTCGCCATCATACACTCTATACCCTTTAGTATCTTCACAATACCCAAGAAAGATCCCTTTTCTACTCTTTGGTTCCAACTTTGAGCGTTTTTTGTCAGGGATGTGATAAAAAACATCACTGCCAAAGATCCTGAGGTGCTGGAGATCTGGTTTTTTGCCTGTATATGCTTCAAAGGGTGTAGAATCACGTAGTGCTGTTGTTGGGCATCTGTTCTTGATGTATACAGCGGTAGCAACAGATTCAGCCCAAAACTTGTAGTCCATTCCCTTATCATGTAGCATAGATCTTCCCATCTCTACTATTGTTCTATTTGCACGTTCTGCTACTCCATTTTGCTGTGGAGTATGAGGAACTGTGGTCTGTTGAAGTATACCAGTAGACAAGCAGTATTTTGCAAACTCCTTTGAGCAGTATTCTCCTCCATTGTCACTTTGTAGTACCTTCAATTTACACCCAGTTTGTGTTTCTGCCATGTTCTTGAAGTGCTTAAACGTCTCTAAAGCTTCATCCTTTGTTTTGAGGAAGTACACCCATGTATATCTTGTCTTGTCATCAATAAACGTAATAAAGTATCTCTTGGCTCCAAAGGACAGTGTTCTCATGGGGCCACATATGTCTGAGTGTACAATAGCCAATATTTTGGTGGTATTAATGCCTTCTGAGCTCTTGAAACGTTGCCTAGCTTGTTTGCCATATGAACATCCCTTACAAACATTCAATTTGATCGGAATTGAGTATTTTAGGCCCAAAACAAGCTGATTTTTCACCAATTGGCTCATTTTCTGTTCCCCTATGTGTCCTAGCCTCCTATGCCACGTCTCCCAGTTGGTTTCATCAGTTTCAGCAATGTTGACATACTCAGGTACAATGATCTTGCATTGTAACTTGTATATATTGTGATCTCTGATTCCCAAAGCTAATTTTTGTCCATTTTCACTCAATATTGAGCAGCTCAGCTTAGTAAAAACAAATTTCAGTCCCTGAGTAGTTGCTTTACTGACTGAGAGTAGGTTCTTAGCTATTCCAGGTACATAGAGTACGTCAGTCAGTTTTGCTGTTGTTGCCCTGAGTTATCACTCATATTTAGTTGTATAGACCCACTAGCGGTAGCTTCCAATGCAGAGTTATCTCCCAGATAAACCTTTCTTACGGGAATAGTCTTTAAGTTGCTGAACCAATCCTTTATACCACAAATATGCTGTGATGCTCCAGAGTCAATATACCATTCATTACTTTCGGTTACTTGCACTCTCTTGTACAGTGACAAATAACTGTTCATCAGTAGTTATATGGTTTGCCTGCTCTAGTTTCTGTTTTTTGTCTGCTTGTTTCTTCTTGCATTCTCTTGCCCAGTGTCCTGGCTTCTTACAGTAGTTACAGCAGCCAGGTTTTCTTTGGTTTTGTTGCTTTCCCTTCTTTTCTGTATGCCTTTCTGAACTGAATAAAGCATTATCTTCAATTTTCTCTGCTTGATCATTACGTCTGAGTTCTTCATGGAGAAGTCTTCCTTTGACATAGTCTAAAGTCAAGTTGTCTTCTCTGCTTTCAAAAGAAAGTATGAGTGGCTCATACTTGTCTGGTAGGCTGCAAAGCAGACAGAGTATCTTTTCTTCATCATCTACACCAGCATTAATACTGTAAAGTTCTTCTGCAAGTGTCTCCATTCTGGTAATGAGTTGTAGCATGTCATCATCTGGCTTTTTTCTCATGTTGAAGAACTTTTGTTTCAAATAAAGCTTGCTTGATACTGACTTTGCTCTAAAGATCTTCTCTAAGGATTCCCATGCTGCTTTGGCAGTATTTGAGGCATGGATTTGTCCAATGAAGGAGTCTTGCACATTGATGCATATTGCATTGAAGGCCTTTCTCTCCTTCTCTTGAAACTTCTCCACATCTTCTGCTGTTCCTTTGGGCTCAACTTCCTTTCCTGTTACTATGTTCCAAAGCTTTCTTTCCTCAAGGTGGATCTGCATCTTGATTCTCCAAAGTCTGTAGTTCTTCCCATCAAACCTCTCCTTTACAGGGAAGATGTTGGTATTGCTTTGTTTGCTGGTAGAAGTCATCTTTAGAATAGATTAAGGCAATTGGGGCTCATAACCTGTTGCAATTTAAGAAGTGATTTGGATATAAGGAACTTATCAAGAAATAGTGATAATAGTTGAACTGTTGTTTATTCATAAAGAAGCTCAGTATTTATACCTTTGTAGAAGTAATACAGCTGCAACACTAAGTAGGGAGGGTTTCTCAATATTCAGGAGCATTCTGTAACAGTTTCAGGGTTAGTACATAATGTTTGGTAATAGTGCTAATTTGATCCTGACTATAGGGGAATAATCATAAGATCATATATCTGGAGAAAGTGGCAAAGTTAAGGCAGTAAATGAGTCCTACAGTGACTAAGACTAGCCTAGAATTGTTAAGTAAATTTTTAGCTGCTGAATGATACCAAATAGTCCAATATTTCAACAGAACTAAGATTGGCCTAGCCTATTACCAAAGTACTTGGAGGACCAAGCCATTCCTAATGAGGTGGATGAAGAGATAAAGAAGATAATCCGGGATGAAGCCAGCAAATTTGTTG
>MCFE01000799.1:0-34768 GCA_002104905.1 Basidiobolus meristosporus CBS 931.73
TTGATCTGGCAAAATGTATATAAGGAGCTGCTGGAACCTCAATAAAAATCAGTTCAAGTTTTAGTGAATACAATAGTAGCTAAACTCCCTATTCCTCTACAACTCTTATACCAAGACTTGTAACATGAATATGGCTTGCAGAGTGATAGCTCTCTAGAAGATGGCACACTGATGGATTATAACCTTAGCTCCCCTGACAAGAGTACCATGCATGAGCCCAGCAAAATCCCACTATGGAATTAGACAAGATCTGCAGAAAAAAACACCATAAATACTATGCAGAGCCAAGTGAGCCCAGAAATCCACCTAGTAATTAATAATGTGATGTTGTAGCTGGAGAAGTGGCATGTTTCCACTAATATCAGTGATTGGGGCTTTAGGAACTTACTACTACTTCTTGCCAAAATCATTCTGGGATGCAACTTACCATGTACATGGCATAAATATACAACCTTTAAGTGGTAGGCAACATAAGACCCAGATACCATCCTGGTACCACAATGTGTTGACAGCTGCATGACATTCACATCAGAAAATGCCACTATTGCAAGGTGTCCAACTTGTCAAGAATCCACCACCATTGGGGGAAAACATTGTTCCCACTGCAAATATATTCCAGTGATACCCCATCTAAAGAGGCTCATGCAGTCTAACAAATATTGTGAAGCTATAAAGTACTACACTTGGTATCAATCAAGCGCAAAAATATCTAATATCTTTGATGGCAAAGAGTACAATCAGCCAAGAAATAAGATAGAAATGAATGCGTAACACATTATAGACTTGTTCCAATGTACTATTCTAGGGCATGCAGCACAATCCATGGTTGCTTAGAACAATTGGGTATGAAATTGTAGCTATCAATAGGCAGGATTTCTCTTGGACAATTTTGTACTATATGAGACAATCTTGCCAACTATGACACAATCTGGCACAATGAGGTTGGCAAGTATGATTGCACCAACTTGTAATGTTTGCATCATATGTGTATTGAATACTACTACTGTGGTAGGTAAGATCAGGTATTTCAATATTTCTTTAATATAATTGGAAATAAATGCATATCACACTATAAGCCACACTGATACTTACCATTTTGGTTACCATCACTCCAATTGGATGGTATGTCAGTATTTGATTGGGCTAAAAGTATACTGAAGCTGTGAGCCCTCAATTGGCTCATTGACCAATACACAAGCAATCTGGTTTGCCATCAAATAGCCCATTTTACCCATTGAGCAAGTTAATCCCTGTTTTTGGTGATTGGTAAGGTGTCATAGCTAGCATGTTAATGATTGCAAAGGTGCAAATCAGATTAAATAGCTGCTCCAGTGGTACAGATGATGTAAATATATGCAGGGTGTTTATTTGTAGGGGTTCTGTCTCACATTTGAGACAAACTTGATGTTAGACTTGTCCCATTGGATAATGCCACATTGGGTTGTGACTGCCAAATAGTGCCTTGATCATAGCAGCCCTATACTTTGCCACACTATGTGAAACATAACTTTACATCTTAATGCAAAGTAGCCACTATGTTTCACCCATGCTGCAGGAGAAAATCCATTATTTGACCTTTTTTTGGGACTAGTGTTGATGACCATGTCTAAGAGCACCAAAGGTCTGAAGATATGTATTTAATACTCAGTACCTGTATCACTCTAAATTCATCAGCAGAGGTTTGTAACATGTCACAAAAATGCATGGCACTGTCTTGGTCCACTGGCACTATCTGGCACTGTAAGTGCTTTGTCTGGGTCTCACTCTAGAGCTAATATTTAAATATAGTGCCAGATAGTGCCAGTGGACTAAGGAAGTGCCCTGCCTTCTTCTGACATGTTAAAAGTTGCAGGAGCCAGATTCAGAGTCCTATGAGGACTGAGTACCAGATACATATCCTCAGTCCTTCTGTGCTCTTACACATCTGGCACAACACTGATCCCAAAAAAATGGTCAAAAAATGGATCTTCTCCAGTACAATGTGTGAGAAAAAGGGGCTGCTTTGTATGAATATGAAGAACTATATTTTACACTGTGTGACCAAATATAAGTTCACTTGGCCTCCCTGGCACACTATCTGACAGAATAAGTAGAATATATTCAATTGCAGACATAACAAACAACTAGGAAGCAACAGCTACTTCTAAGGTATGCCTGCACAGGCCTCAGTCTTGATGCCTGATGGATCCTCATCAAACAAGTACTTTACTGGCATGTCCAGCTGGCCACTGATATGCAATAGCTTAGGTGTGATTCAAATTTCATAGTACACAAGATGAAATTTGATGGTAGACTTGAAGATATCTGGATCTATATTACTGTTGAGCCTTGATATTGTTACAAGTCTTGGTATAAGAGTTGTAGAGGAATAGGGAGTTTAGCTAGTACTGTATTCACTAAAACTTGAACTGATTTCTATTCAGGTTCCAGCAGCTCCTTATTTACATTTTGCCAGATCAATTGCTGACTAATTGTTTGTATTTCCTAATGTAGGTTGTGGTTGATGACTCATTTGATTGCATAATCATTACCCACTAAGATCCTACTTAATATATCTATTTCTGTCTGATAAGGATCTGCTGATTTATTTGCTGACTAATGCTACTGATTTAATAAGTAATACTGATATACTGATAACCTAAGCATATACTAATTGATTTGACTAAAAACTGATCTAACTTAAACATTCAAGCAGCTGATCACAAGATTCTCCCCTACTAAAGTCGAGAGGGTTCTCCTGATTCTCTTTTCTTGTGATACCAATATCCTGATGGTTCAGTATTATCAGCAAGTCTTGCAAGCTTGAGTCTGTCCCTATGCACTAAGTCTTCCCAGATATTTCCTTGTTTGTCCACCAGTTGGTAAGTTGCAAATGGATATTCTCTGATGATCTTGAATGGTCCTGTCCATTGTGGCTCAAACTTCTTCCAAGTGTTGTTTCTTAACAATACAAAGTTCCCAACTGTTAATGCTTCTGGTGCTATAGTCTTATCAAATCTCTGCTTCATCTTTTCTGCACTTTAAGATACTTTGGTCTGTGCCTCTTGACATCTTTGTTCCAGTTGCTGGTGTCTACTTGGCTGACTGAGTTCATCTTCTAAGGTGTCTGTAAGCTTTGGTTGCGTGAGATCACCTGGAATCCTTAGTTCACATCCATACACTAAGTAAAATGGTGATTGCTGGGTGGTGTTGTGTACTCTGACTCTGCATGCAAAGAGTGCTTGGTCTATATACTCATCCCATCTACTGACAACTCCATTTGCATACTTGGTCAGCATTTTTCCAAATAATCCATTAAACCGCTCAGTGACTCCATTAGTTCTGGGGTGATATGCCAAGGTTTTCAAGTGTTTGATCTGCTGCATTTTCAGGTAAGCCTCTAATGTCTTTGCCATAAAGTTTGCTCCTCTATGAGATAAGATCTCCACAGGGCATCCAAACTTCATCAGGATCTCATGGTAAATGAAACTTGCAACTTCTTGTTCACTGGCTATTGGTACAGCTTTAGCAACTGGCCATTTAGTGGCATGGTCAATTGCTACTAGGATCCAACAGTTGCATTTCCTGGTAGTTAGCAGTCTTCCAATAAAGTCAATTCCCCATCTTTCAAATGGTCTTACAGGCTCCAAGGGAAAGAGTTCGGCAATTCTCTGTGATTGGCTTTGGTTGATTTGACAATTTGCGCATGTTTTCACTAGCTTCTCAAAGTCTTGTTTCATTCTGGGCCACCACGCTCTGGCTTTCACAAGACTATAGGTTCCTTCAATTCCAAGATATCCATATCCATTGTGTAGCTTATGTATTAAATCTAGGCAAGAAACATAAGGGCAATAGGAAATCAGGCTTCCATCAACAATTCAATAGAGTGTTTCATTGTGTACTACAAACTTGCTGGCTTCATCACGGATTATCTTCTTTATCTCTTAATCCACCTCATTAGGAATGGCTTTGTCTTTGAAGTACTTTGGTAATAGGCTAGGCCAATCTGATTCATGCACCAAGTTGAGTTGTGCAACTTGATCTAATCTTGATAAGGCATTGGCAACCGTGTTGTTTTTTCCAGGGCAGTAGACAATCTCCAGGTCAAATTGCTGAATGTATTCACTCCATCTTGTCATTCTTCTAGAGAGTACCTTCTGAGTAAATATATACTTGAGGGAGGCATGATCAGTCTTCACAGTGCATTTGATTCCTTCAATATAGCTTCTCCATGTCTTCAAACAGTGTATTATAGCAAGCATCTCCTTCTCATGGACTGGATAGTTTTGTTCTGCTGAGTTCAGTTTCTTGGATTCAAAGGCCACAGGGTAGTCCTTTCCCTTGTTTTCATAGCTCAGCACTCCACTAGTTGCATAATCCAAAGCATCTGTGCATGGAGTGAACTCTTTTCTGAAGTCTGGTATTCTTAAGCTTGACAGCTTAGCAAGTTCATTCTTGAGCGTTTGGAAGGCAGTTTCTCAAGCTATGTCCCACTTGTAGGTATTGTCTTTCTTGAGGATATCAGTTAAAGGGGCTGCAATACTTGCAAACAACTTGACAAATCTCTGATAATAGGAAACCATTTCAAGGAATGATCTGAGCTCTGATATGCTATGGGGCTGTTCAGATTCTTGATTACTTCCACCTTTTTGGGGTCTAAGGTTACTCCTGTGCTAGTCACTATGTGTCCCAAATATTCAACGTGTTCCTTGAAGAATTCACACTTGGCTAGCTTGGCATATAGCTTGTTCTCTCTTAGTTTCCTCAAGACCTTTTCAATGGGCACTACATGATCCTCTTCTGTCTTGCTGTATAGCAATATGACATCCAGGTAGATTATCACATACTTGTCTAAGTACTCCTGGAAGACAGTGTGCATCAGGGTCATGAAAGTTGCAGGGGCATTGGTAAGGCCAAAACTCATGACTAAGTACTTGTAATGTCCATATCTGGTCCTGAATGCTGTCTTAGAGATATCTTCTGGTTTCACCCTAATCTTGTAGTATCCTGACATGAGGTCAATCTTGCTGAATATGGTGGCTTTATTAAGTTGGTCCAAAAGCTCATCAATCCAAGGTATGGGGTACTTATTCTTGAGAGTAACTGAGTTCAGGGCTCTGTAGTCAATGCACATCCTAAGTGTTCCATCCTTCTTTTTCACAAAAAGCACTGGTGCTCCCCAAGGTGACTTGCTGGGTCTGATGTATCCTTGCTCCAATAGCTGATCAATTTGTCTCATCATTTCCTCCAATTCTAATGGACTCATTCTGTAAGGTGTCTTGCTCACTGGAGGGCTATCTCCTGTGTCAATGGCATGATCTATGTCTCTGACTGGTGGTAGGCTTACAAGCTCATCTGGAAACACGTCTGAATATATCTTCAAGAGAGTCTGGACCTGCTGAGGTGCAGGGGTAGAGGAATTCTCCTGTAATACCGCCATGAGGAACATCTGGGTACCTTTTCTAAGTGCTCTACAGAACTGGGTCTTGCTAAGTTCACTTGTCCCACACATACTGGAATTGACCAAGTTGAAATCCAGCCTGGCAGGTAATAGCTCATAGGTCTTGTTGTCTTTTTGGATCTGGGTAGCATGGGTTCTCCAGTTGATTGATGGATTACAACAAAATAGCCAGGTTTTTCCACGTACAAGGTCAAACTTGCAGTTTCCAAATATATAAGCCTGTAGGTCTTCTTTATAGTCATTGATCTTCATTCTTACTGGCTGGGTAATACGGTTGATTATGTGTGAGTTCCCATCAGCTGTTGAGACTGAAGTAGATTTGGTAGGTTCCAAGTTGATTCCAGCTTTCAAAGCAAATTGCTCTGACATGTACTCATGAGATGCTCCTGAGTCAATCATGATCTTGGCAGGTACTCCATTGATTACTCCATTCAAGTATAATAGCTTTCCTGAGTTTGAGGTCATCTGGGATAGGTATTCTTCTGTCATGTGGAAAGTGAGTTCTGAGTCTTCTTCAAGTTCATCCTCCATGTTACTATGCTCCATGGCCTCAATACAGTTAAAGGTTCTTGATGGCTGGTGTCCATTTCTACTCTGAGGGCAGTACTTTACAATATGTCCTTGCTGGTGGCAATTGAAGCAAAGTCCTTTCTTCTTACATTCTTCTGAGGTAGTATTCTTCTGCATAGCTTCTATTTCCATTGGTACTGCTTCTGACAGTCTTCTTTCATAATGATTGTAGCTTTTCTGATTAGTCACTGTAGGCTTTCCAACTCCAAACATAGCTGAGTCATAGTCAATGGCAATCTTAATGGCTTCTTCAATAGTTTGAGGTCTTCAATAATTCACTTCCTTGCAAGTTCTTTCTTTCAACCCATCAATAAAGTATTCAACTTGATCCAGGGGGTCAAGTATATGCTACCCAAAGTGCTTCTAGCCAGCTCCAATAAATAGTCATACCCATATGCAACATTAGAAAAGCAAGGACTGGATGAACTGGATTTGCTTTGACTCCAGTGGCAGTGTGAAGCAACTTGAACCCAGAGTTTATTGAATGCATCAGTAGTCCTGTGCTGGCATCTTATGAACAACTATCCAGAATCAGATCATCATTGCTAATTTAGCACATGTGCAGCTTTTCTGCAAGGGTTATATGTTGGCATTGGTGCAGCTATACAACAAGCACAGAGGTGAGCACTTAGATCTTTGCTACTCTTGTATCCATTCTCTACTCTATCTTTCTTGGAGTGTGGATAATGTTAGCTCTTATTGCATATCTTGGGAGTTTCTTATCAGGTAGATAAATAAGAAGGGATAAAATATGAAGTTGCCCATACTACCAACTCCCATTCACTTCAAGAATGTTGCTTTCAGGTCTATCATAGATGTGATGAGTTGATACATGGAGGATGGCTGCAAAGAATCTGAGTATATTGTGGATGGATGGACACTTGGATACACCTAAGCTGTTGGCATTACAAGGCTAAACAGCCCAAATATGTAGGCAATCCAGAAAGTGATGCAAGCTTGGGTTGTATGCAGATTATATTAGGTTTCTCCTGGTGCAAGCCAGTTTCTACAACATTCAATACAGAACATGGAAGCAAGAGTCAGAGTGCACCATTCATGGGGACTAGAGTCTAGCAAGGAGAAGGAATATATTGGTTTGATCAAAAAAGTACCCTGCAGTTATTCTAAAGGTGTCCATGGCAGAAGTGGCAGCAATTAAGCATATGGTTGTGCAATGTACATGTGAATATCAATTCCAAGTATATGGTTGCTTTGCAAATATCACACCAGAAAGCTGCAAAGTTAGGTTTTATACCCTAAGTGAAAAGCCCTTTAGAGCAAAGCCAACAATGGAGCCAATTGGATTCAAACACAGCCACTGTGAAGATCAAGCCAGGGGGTTGTGCTTTGCCCCCCCCCTAAGTTAATTACTCACTTAAGAACTCAAACCTAAAATGCAGCATTAGAAGTGCCCTGCTCTATCCAATTGAGCTAAGTGAGCTGAGAAAATTTGGGCGCCTCCCCCACTGGCCTTCCCCTCCCCCTGCCTCCCCCCACCAGGTGCAGGCTTGGCTTGTCTTTAACAGTCCCCTGCTAAACCTAGCAAACCCCCAGCTCTCTTTCCCACTTGCCCCCCTTGTCCAAGGGCTACCAAGGGGAGGATGATCCTACAGTGGTTGGTTGCCTGGATGGTTGGACTAGGGAGCCAATTGGCCTGCCTCAGTAATCAACCCACACAGCGCCCCCCTGGCTTTAAACAGAAAGGGCCCCCGTGTTGAAAAGGATGGGGGGAAAATGGAAGGGGAAACTGCCCTATGGGGGGCCATTAATTGGCCCCAAGCAAATGGGGACCTGCCCTGTATTTGGCAAATAATGGGATTTGAACCTATTCTTACCGTACCACAAACTGCTATTCTACCATTAAATTATACGTGCCTCCAATGCTATTCCAGATTCCATCACCTACCCTTGAATAAAGGAAGGGGGGACCGGACAGCTGGTAGGGGGAAAGGGGGACAAACACACCAAGGGCTGTAATTGTCCCCAGGGTTTGGTTGGTTGGCTATCCCCCTGCAGTTTCCCTCCACCACTCTAGTGCAGCCCAAGGAGCAAAGCCCAGAAGGGCTTACTTCCCCTTTTGTAACAATTTGTATTTTGGGCGGTTACCCCCCCTTTTTCTGTTTGAAAGTGCGTCCCAATTGCCTCCTCTGCCCCCCACTATTGTCCCCCCAACCTAGGACTAGACTACTTTGATTCAATGCTGTAAGAGAAGAGAAAAAAGACTATGTGGCTATTGTGGCAAGCCTCTCAGCCATGAAGCATACAGACAGCATAGGAAGTATTACAAGGATGATGGCCAGTGCTTGCCACACAAGTCATATTTAACTGTTCATAGGTCACTACTGTACCAGCATTATCTTGCTGGCCAGTTGATACTCCTATATTGGCACCTGGCCATCTTTGTTACCTTGTGCAAACTGAGTCAGGTGAGCTTGTGATGCCTTTAGGCACACCTCAGCCTTCTGAATATGGCACTCAGAGTGATAGCTCTGATGGAGAAGGTTCACTGATAGATTCTGAGCCTATCTCCCCTAACAACAGTACCACGTATGAGCCTGGTCAAATCCCTATATGCAATGAGACAAAAAATGTTGAAACAAATGCCCAAGATACTTTATGTAGCCAAGTGAGCCAAGTAAACATCTACTGGTAAATGATGTAATGTTGTGGCTAGAGAAGTGGTGCATTTCCACTAATAGCAGTAATGGGGGCTTTAAGGATTTATTACTACTTCTTGCCAAAGTCATACCGGGATGCAACTTACCATGTACATGGTACAAGTGGACAACCATCATGCAGCTGGCAATATGTGATCCAGAGACTGTCCTGATTGCAGCATGTGTTAACACTTGCACAGCATTCACATCCAAAAATGCTACCATTGCAATTTGTCCAAATTGTCAGGAATTCACCACCATTGAGGGAAAATATTGTTCACACTCTGGACATATTCTGGTCATACCCTGTCTGAGGAAGCTGATGCAGTCCAACAAATATTGAAAAGCTATACAGTACTGCTGTGGTGGTGTATGGGTCCAAGAAAGAGGTACTTCCAACACTTCTCAAGTGTTTTGTGTGTGGGGTGTTCACTGGGTGCAATAACCTCTGGCAAAAGCTTGCTAGAAATACTTGGGTTCTGTCTCTAATCTAATGTGAAGGGGAATAAAGCCACCAGCTTGTTGAGGGAAAATTATTGAGCTACAATCCCCAACTTGGCTGGCATCTTAACAAAAGTATGTGCTGGGTTCAATGTCCTTTGAGATGACAATGTACTAAAGCTTCCAAAGTCAAAACAACTGTAAGCTCCACCAGCAGGGACTTGATATGAATGTAGCTGTGGTCAATAGTTACAAAGACAGAAAAGTATCTTTGTCTGTACAAGAACAAACTTGGGAAAGAATCAAATATAATTAAAGATATCTACTCTGAGTATTCCTCACAAGTAGTGCCAACAAGGTCAGTTGGCTGTCAGTGTGGTTTCCTGGGAGTGTCCTGTGGTCTGGGGATGGAAGTTCAGGTAGCAGCAAGTAGCAGTGATCCCACTAATCAACAAGTTGGTATATTGATAAAAGGGATGATGATTTATTGTTGTGGGATAGCCTCCCTTATATACTTTTCTTACTGGCTAAGTGATTACTAATCATGGTGTTCCAAAAGGTTCTGGATATCAATAGAAATCTCAATAACATCAGAATGACCCAAGAATGTTCTAAGTAGGTGCCAGAAGGTTCTAAGAGGCACAGCACATCCAACCAATTAGGAATCAGTATTCTGAAACCTGTGTAACATAGGGATACCATATATGGTATGGAAATGGTAGGGATGGTGACACATGTTGATCATGTGTCACGTGTACTGGTGTAGGTACTTGCCTAATATAGAAGCACTTATAGCTAGTAATCCTACATGAAGTGAGGGATAACTTATGCAATAAGGTAAGCAGGTGTGATAGTCCACCGCTTATGGGATAGTACTGATCAGGTAAGACAAATGGGATAAAACTAAAATAAGTGTAGTAGAGATATAGTTAAGTAGAAAATATGGGAATGAGCGCATCTGTCAGTGGGTGTCACTGTCACCCCACTACACCGCACTCAGTATCAATCAAGCACAAACATATCCAATATATTTGATGGCAATCACTACATACAGCTAAGAAGCAAGGGCTACCTTGAAGGTATGTGTGACCATGCCTTTGCTTTAGCACTTGATGAATTCTCATTAAACATGTACTCTACCGGCAAATTCTGTTGTCCACTGATTCTCATCAATCTGAATCTGCCACCCACCTTGAAGTATCAGAGCAAAAATATGATGATTGTCTCACTGGTATCTGAGCCTAAATCACCATCCAACCTGGATAGGTACATGTATCTATTGCTGGATAAATTTTGTATGCTTTGTAGCAGGATAATGATAAATGGCTGTCATGTAAAAGCACATATTATTATCTGCATTGGAGATACCCCAGCCATCAGCAAGATAACAGGTTTTCTGGGCACAAGGAAAGGTATTGCTGTCAAATGTGTTGGATCCATAACTTGCACACATTATTATTACCCAAACACTAGCACTAAGAACATCATCCTATCACAGAGAGAATGTACAGAAGTAAGCGTGCAATTGCAGCAAAGTTGGTAAGCTATAAGCCACTGGCTGGAATATGGAATCAACTGAAAACCGGAGACACTTAAGATAGAGGGTATCTGTTGGAGCAGAAGCTTTCCACTGGGAGCAATGCATTTGCTTTTTGACAATATCCCTATACTGATGACCAAGTTCTACATGGGGCATTTCAAGCTAATTGAGCCCTTTGAGATACCGGCAAAATTTGAAAGGATTGGCAAGATATTACACAGTATCCACTGTCCCGGGTACTTCCCATGGGCTCCAATTAATATTCATACGCATATGCAACAATGTAAATGCCAAGACTGGATGAACTGGATATGTATTTATTCAAGAGGTGTTCTGAAACCATCCCTACCAAGAGTACATTGGAAGCATTGGGAATCACATGTGGATGTTGTAGGAAAATTTATCCAGAAGCAGATCACCAATGCCAACTTGATACATCTACAGCTGTTGTGTGAGGAGTTTGTATTGGGACTTGAGCTGCTATACTACAAACATAAAGCTGAACAAGTAGATCTCTGCCGCTACTGTATCCATTCTCTACTCCATGTTGCATGGTGTGTGGAGAATATTGGGCCTTGCTTCACCTTTTGGGAGTTTCCTATGGAGCAGATGTAAGGGAAGATAGGAAGACAAGTCAAGTTGCAGGTACTACCATATCCCAATCTCTTCATGAATATTAACTTCAAGTCTGTTATGGATGTGATGAGTTGGCACATGGAGGACAGCTAGAAAGAGTTGGAAAATACTGAGGACAAATGTGCACATGGAGACACCTATGCCTATGGCATTAAGAAGCTAAGCAGCCCCAATGCATGGGTAATCAGTTAAGTAATGCAAAGTTGGGTTGAGTGCAACAAGCAACTAATTTTAATCAGGAAAACTCTACCAAGAAATGCCAGATTTCTCATGGTCACAAGCCAACATCTACACCATTTAATATGGAATCCACAGAAACAAAAGCTAGAGCACACCTATAAGGGGGACTAGAATGCAGCAGGGAGAAGGAATATATTGGCTAAATACCAAGAAGTTCTTTGCAGATATTCAGGAGGTATTCATGGCAGAAATGGTGACAACAAAGCATATGTCTGAAAATGTATAAGTTATAAGCAGTACAAGGTATATGGCAACTTTGCAAGTATCATACTAAAAAGCTCTAAAGTTGAGGTGATAGAAGTATGTCAATTGTGGCAGGTGTGCACATTTGTAGAGGTTGGTAAGCAGGAGGCCATGGTTTTTTTTTATTCAAACTATATGTGGAATACCCACGGTAGTAGTGGGTAAGCTAATAAAGTGGGGTGATTCTATAGTGGAATATATGAATTGCACAAGCAGAGGTAGAGAAAGGAAATACCATTTGATAAATTGGTATGGTAGCATTATACAGAACCAGAGGTAGGCCATCATACTGCCAATATAATGCCATCATAGACTTGCTATGAGGCCATCAAAATGCCGTCAAGTTTCTTGTAATATAAGGTAATTGGATGTCCTGGCCAACTGGATCTACTTAAAATAGTATAGAGCGCTGAAAGACCGCAACAATACCATGCAACTATTGTCACAGCACCAATAAAGTATCAACAAGTTTTATCCCTTTATTTGGCTGTAAAATTAGCAAAACACCATCATGAACCTGTCATAAGATTGTTAGCAGGGTCACTAATTCCAAGCTGATGGTATTATGATAGTCTCTAAATGGGATCCTGACAGCTGATCTAGATTGGACCCACCCACAGGACCAAATTATTTTTCATAGGGGGACATGTATGTAAGGTTAGTAATCAGGAAGCCATCTTGATTTTTAATTTATGCTATACAAGGAGCACCCTAAGTGGTAGTGGATAAGCAAATAAGCTGGGGTGACACTACAATAGAATATATAAATGCCACAATGGGGGGTAGGAAAAGGAAATAACATTTGGTGAATTAATATAGTAGCATTATATAATAGTAGCTTCAGGCTGCCATGCTGCCATTATAATTCCCACAGTGGTTGGCCTCTAGGCTGTTGCACATACTGGCTAGTTAAGTCTGCTTCAATATGCTTAGGCTGCAATAATACAATTAGAATGCCACCAAATATATGGTAAATAACCACCTAAATATCATCCAGTTTACTTACCTATATAGTGGTTGAATCAGTAAATTATGTAACATTCCCATCATGCCATTGTAACAGGGTCAAGAATTTTAAGCTGCCATCATTTTGAAGACCACTTTGCAGCATTGGTAAGGCTGATCTGTAATGGATCCACCTGTGAGACCAATTTATTTCTCATAGAGGATGATAAGTGTTTGGGTCTATTCCATTGGACTTGTGAAGCAGCATTTACCTGGAGTACACTGGAAGCATTGGGAGTAATATGTTCATATTTTAGGAGTATTTATCCAGTGGTGGAACACCCATATGAACTTGGTGCATCTACAGCTCTTATGAAAGGAGGTGGTGAAAGGATTTGAGTGGCTATACCACTATCATAAAGCACAATGCATAGATCATTGTCACTACTGTATCTATTTGGCCCTCTATCTTGCTTAGCATGTGGAGGATATTAGAACTTGATTCATCTTTACAAGTATCCTATGGAATGAATGTGTGGGGAGATGGAAAGGCCAGTTAAGTCACATGTACTGCCATATCCCAATATCATCAGGAATATTATTATCAAGTACATCATCAATGAGATAAGTAGGTATGTACATGACCCTTTGAAAAATAGTCTGGTTGTGTGGGTGGATCAAGTCAAGATCAGCAATCAGAATTTCTAAATAAGTACATCATAACACCAACATATTGGACTAACTGACCCTCCACACAATCATTTAACAGGATTGTGATGGTGTTCAGCTGATTTTACTGCCATACACAGTAAAACCTTGATGGTTGTTAAATGGTCTTTTGACAATGATTGCATGACATTGTAACAGTCCTAATGCGCTCTATTAATTTGAACAGACCTAACTGGCTAATACATCCAATTGTCTAATATGGCAAGAAGCTCAACAGTGCTCTAATAGCCTTGTTGCAAGCCTCTGCCTGCATTATAACAGCGGTATGCTTACAAATAGTTCTATATAATGCTATCATATCAACTTAACTGTTGTGAAAACTTGTAATTCCACCAAGTATTCACCTAACTGAGAATCTTTGATATTTGCCTTCTGATCCTAGAGAATACTGACCAAATTCCTTGTCAGCATTTACTTGGAGTATTTTCACCAAAATATCAGGTACCCAAAACAGGAAAATCTCAAAGTTGTCCAAATAGCCCAAACTTAGTAATCATGTACATGGGACCTTCCTTAACCAATTCAATGTGCTTGTTATTCCAATACCATGTCAAGGAATAATATTACAATTACATTCAATAAAACGTTATGTGAACACCACATAATCTACTTGTTCTCCCAATTTCTTCTAATATCTCCAGGGCACTAGCAACATTAACAAATGGTATTTTCTTTTTCTACCTCCCCTAGTGCCACTCTTATATTCTGCTGTGAATCACCTCTCTTTATTAGCTAACTCATCACTACCATGTGTGTTCTGCATACAGCTTTAATCAAAAAATATATGGCCACCTGCTTACTAACTGCTTCATATGTGCACACCTGCTGCAACTGATATGCTTCTATCACCTCAGCTTTATAGCCTTTTATTGAGATACTTGCAAAGCTGCCATATATCTTGTATTGCTGGTAACATGTGCATCTTGAAAACTTATTCTATGTTACTACCACTTTTGCCCTGAATACCTCCAGAATTTCCATAAAGAACTTTTTGATATTTAAGCAATGATTCCTTCTTTCTGTTCAATTCTAGTCCCCCTTATAGGTGCATTCTGGCTTTTGCTTGTATGATTCTATATTGGATGGCATACAAGTTGGCAAATGACTAGGAGAATCCCAGCATACATTGATGAAGTTGTTGTAATAAAATTCAGTTGCATATTGCACCCAACCCCACTTTGCATTACTTAACCAATTACTCATGGACTGGGGTTGCTTAGCTTTTTAAAGCCATAGGCATAAGTATCTCCATGTGCACATCTGCCCTCAGTATTTTTCAGCAGTTCCTGGCTGTCCTCCACGTGCCAACTCATCACACACACAACTAACTAGAAGGCAATACTTTTCATGAGATTGGGATAAGACATTAACTGCAACTTGACTTGTCTTCTGATCTTCCCACCTATCTGCACCATAGGAAAGTCCCAAAAGGTGAAGCAGGGTGCAACATTCTCCACACACTAAGCAAGATGAAGTGGAGAATGGCTTACTACTTAGCTGTTTGCAATGTTTGCCATCAAATGTATCTGATATGTTTGTGCTTGATTGATACTGAGTACAGTACTTTATAGCTTCACAATATTTGTTGAACTACATGAGCTTCTTTATACCGGGTGATACCAGAATATATCCATAATGTGAACAATATTTTCCCCCAAAAGTGGTGGATTCCTGACAAGTTGGACACCTTGTAATGGTGGCATTTTCTGATGTGAGCGTCATGGAACTGTCAACACATGCTGGTATCAGGATGGTCTCTGGGTCATATTTTGCCAGCTGCATGACTGTTATCCATTTGAATCATGTACACTATAAGTTGTATTCAAAAATGATTTAGGCAAGCAGAAGTAGTAAATCCTTTAAGCCCCCATCACTGATATTTGTGGAAATTCCAGTTGATAGATTACAGGTGTGGTGGTGTATAAGTCCAAAGGGCAAAAAACAGCCAACACTTCTTAAGTGTGAATGTGCGTGGGGTGTTCACTGGGTGCAATAACCTCTGGCAAATGCTTGCTAGGAATACTGGGTCTTTTGTCTAATCTAATGTGAAGGGGGATAAAGCCTCAAGCTTGTCAAGGGAAAACTATTGAACTACAATCCCCAACTTAGTTGGCGTCTTAACAAGAGTTTATAATGGCTTCAATGTCCTTTGAGATGACAATGTACTAAAGCTTCTAAAGTCAAAACAACTGTAAACTCCACTAACAGGGACTTGATAAGAATGCAGCTTTAACCAATAGTTACAAAGACTGAAAAGTATCTTTGCCTGTACAAGAACAAACTTGGGAAAACAATCAAATATAATAAAATATACCTGCTCTGAGTATTCCTCACAAGTAGTGCCTCCAAGGTCAGTTGGCTGTCAGCATGGTTTTCTGGGAGTATAGTTGGGTCTGAGTCAGAAAGTAGTGGTAATAGGCAGCAGTGATCTCACTAATCAATAAGTTGGAATATTAGAAGAGGGATGATTTATTCTAAGGGATAGCCCCCCTTATATACTTTTTTGCTGCTCAAATCCTTGCTAGAAAATACTTTCCAGAAGTTTCCAGAAGGTAGTAGACAGCAATCATGTCATTGTGTATTAAAAATAGTGCAAATTCTTGGCAGATTGTTCCGTGAGACATAGTAGCACCTAGCCAATAAGGTAGTGGTAATATGAAACCCCTGTGTCATGTAGTTGCCTCTTATGGTAGTAGGATAGGAGGGTTATGAAGCCAAGATGGTCACATGATATGGGCACTGTTGGGGGTACTTGCCCTATATAGTAGCTATCTTATCTTGGCATCTTGGCAAGGAATAGGAATAGCTTGTGCAATGGGTTAATAGTGACAAATGGTCTGTCAGGTTGCATAGTAATAATCACATAGACAGAATAGAAAATATTGCAATTTGGGATGATACTAATATAGGGGGGGTAATCCTTTTTAGGGAAGTGAACATATGGGAATGAGCACATCTGCCTGTGGGTGTGACTGTGACCCCACTACACCAGTGTGGTAGGGTAGACATTCCTCCCACAGACAAGTTTATTCATGTAGCTATTATGATGTATTTATTCATATCTTATCTTATCAGTTTTATCCCATTATTCTTTTGCCCATATTATTAGTATTATCTCCATATGATATTTACCCTGATTAGTTATTAGCATTAGCTATTGCAGATGTTATTCAGCTTTGTGTTCTATATCTGTATCTACATTAGGCAATTACCTGCATCAGTACCTGTGACACATGACCTAAGTCTGTGTTACCATCCCTACTATTTAAATATCATATACGGTATCTGTATGATGCACAGGTTTCAGACTACTGATCCCTGATTGGTTGCATGTGCTGTGCCTTTTAGAACCTTCCAGGACATTCTTGGCATATTTTTAGCACAAAGTAATATCATCAGGAAGTCCACTGATGCCTGGAATCTTCCAGAACCTTGCCATTAGTAATCACTTGGCAATCAGGAAAAGTATTTAAGGGAAGGCAATCCCTCTTCAATAAATCATCCCTTCTACCAGCAACACTTTCCCCTTATTGATTAGCAGTTAATCACTGCACCAACCTTTAACAGTTACACCTCAGACTTGCCATCAAGGAGCTTTTCAGGGAAGTGCACAAGACACACAGAGGCCTTTGAAGACACTTGGAGCATCTAGGATGCTAGAGTGGCAGGGGCTTTTACCATAGTGACATATTGACAAAGACACCAGCAGTATTCTGTTATAACTCCTATTTTTAAGATATACAGCAGTGGCAACTGATTCCGCCCAAAAATCATAGGATAATTTTTGATCATGAATCATAGATCTTGCCATATCAGTTATTGATCTGTTAGCACATTCTGCTACTCCATTTTGCTGTGGGGAGTATGGTACAGTAGTCTCTTGCTTTATCCCATGAATTTTGCAGAAGTGGATGAAGAGTTTTGAGGTATATTCTCCACCATTGTCAGAGTGTATTTTCTTGATTTTTTCACCAGTTTCTCTCTCCACCATGGCTTTAAACTCCCTGAACTTAGACACAGCTTCCTCCTTTCTCTCCATGAAGTAGACCCATGTGTATCTTGTATAATCATCAATAAAAGTGATTAAATACTTCATCCCACCTAAGGATAAATTTTGCATAGGTCCACAAAGATCTGAGTGAATTAGATCTAATTTTTTCTTAGTTTTGATTAACCCAGAGCTCTTGAACAGTTGTCTGGCTTGTTTCCCATATATGCAGGCTTCACAGTGCTCTAAATTAGCTGGGGATCAATTTTCTCTCCAGAAATTAGCTGATATTTGATCATTTTACACAAATACTCAAAATTGATGTGTCCAAATCTCCTGTGCCAAAGCATTGGTGTTTCTTCATTTAAGTTACTTATATTGGCTTCCAAATATGATGGAATATAAGTCAACTTGTATAGATTCTGATCTCTGATGCCCAAAGCAATATGGGCACCATTTTGATCAGTGATCTTGCATCCAGAATTGTCAAAATTGAAACTGAGTCCTTCTGCTGTGGCCTTGCTTACAGATAGTAGGTTCTTGGCTATTTCTGGTACATAGAGTACTTCTTTAAAGGTCAGTGTATGGCTTCCTTCACTGCTTCTTAGGTTTGCTTGGATAGTTCCTTCTACCACTGCATCAAGTGTTATATCATCACCCATGCAAACCTTCTTAATTGGAATTTCTTGATTTGGGTAAAAAGTTCTTTCTGGTGTGTAAAGTGTTGAGATGCTCCAGAGTCAATATACCACATCTGAGAATCCTTGTTTGTGGTCACATTTAGTGCTGATATGAATAGTCTATCTTTAGTTGTTGCAGCATTTCCATATTGAGGCTTCTTTTGCTGATTATCTTTATTTTTGAGACACCGGTCTGATGTGTGCCCTTTCCTTTTGCAGTAGTTGCAAAATAGGTTGCTGTTCCTTTGTAGGGTCTTGGGTACCTCCTTTGTTGGTTATCATTGCTTATTAAAGCATTTTCTTCTTCCTTATTATTGGCGCTTGATTTTCTTAATTCTTCATCCAGGAGCCTTCCATATACGTAATTTAAGGTTAAATCTTCAGTTCTGGACTCTAGGGCTAATACAAGGCCCTGAAACACATCTGTCATGCTATTCAGGATGGTAACTATCACATCCTCATCAGTAGTTGGTACGCCCACAGATTCCATCTCATCTACCAGCAGGGTAATTCTGTTAATTAGATTTTTCATTTCTTCTCCTGGCAGCATCTTTGTAGTAAAGAGTTTTTGTCTCAGATACATTTTCTTAGCAGCTGAACATGACTGGTAGGTGTCTTTTAGTGCTTTCCAGGCATTTTTTGCCATTTTTGCTCTTGAGCATTGAATTAGCAATTTGTCCTTGACATTAAGGCAAATGCAGTTAAAGGCACTTTGTTCTTTCTTCTGGTACTTTAAGACTTCCTCTCCCACATTTTTAGGAGGGCATTCTTCTCCCATGATAATATCCCAAAGGCCTGTTTCTTGTAGCAGCATCTTCTTCTTCACCTTCCACACTTGGTAGTTATATCCATCCAACTTTTCAGCAGAGGGAAAAATTCCAGTAATAGCAGTAGTAGACATTGCAGAGAGTGACAGCTTGGGGCTCATAACCTGTTGTAAGAGTCTTAGTGATATTGGAAGTGATTTGGAGAACAAGTAGATTATGTGGTTTTCACTTTAATGACTTATTGAATGTAGAAGTAGTATTTATACTTTTACCTGGTCTTGTCATTACAAACATGTAGAATAGGTTAAGGAAGGTCCCAAGAATATGTGTGCAAAGTTTGGGGCTGTTTGGACAACTTTGAGAATTTTCATGTTCTGGGTACCTGGTATTTTGGTGAAAATATTCTAAGTAAATCCCGACAAGGAATTTGGTCAGTATTCTCTAGGATTTGAAGGTAATGATCTAGGTGACTAAGTTAGGTGAATATTTAGGTGGAATTACAAATTTTTACAACAAGTGCAATGTCTCAAATACAAGGCTATCCTAAATTCACATGAGTATTGACAACAAAATGATAGAACAGCATTACATTGCTAAGAGTCAAACTGTTTGCCCCATGGACAAGACTACTTTGATTCAATGCTGTAACAGAAGAGAAAAAATACCATGTGGCTATTGTGGCAAGCCTCTCAGCTATGAAGCATGCAGACAGAATAGGAAGTATTACAAGGACCATGGCCAGTGTTTGCCACACAAGTCATATATAAGCATTCATAGGTCGCTACTGTACCAACATTATCTTGCCAGCCAGTTGATACTTCTATATTGGCACCTGGCCATCTTTGTTACCTTGCGCAAACTGAGTCAGGTGAGTTTGTGATGCCTTTAGGCTCACCTCAGCCTTCTGAATATGGCATGCAGGTGATAGCTCTGACAAAGAAGGTTCACTGATGGATTTTGAGCTTATCTTCCCTAACAACAGTACCATGTATAAGCCTGGTCAAGTCCCTATATGCAATGAGACAACACCCATTGAAACTAGTGCCAAGGATACTTTATGGAGCCAAGTGAGCCCAGTAATCCATCTACTAGGGAATGATGTAATGTTGTGGCTAGAGAAGTGGTGTGTTTCCACTAATATCAGTAATAGGGGCTTTGAGCATATATTACTACTTCTTGCCAAAATCATACCAGGATGCAACTTACCATGTACATGGTACAAGTGGACAACCATCATGCAGCTGGCAACATATGATCCAGAGACTCTCCTGATGTTATATCCTAGAGAAAAGTCTAATAAAACTCTTGAATGAGTTAACTGAACCTAAATGACAACTAAGTGCAGAATCTTAAAATTGTCAAGAGTGCCAGAAATATTAGCAGAGAGGTTCTGGTCTAATATTGGTCTTATATATTGCAGAGTTGGGCTATAAAGGCAACAGAGTAGGTTTGCTATGCAGGCTAGGCTTGGTGTTCTTGAGAGTGCTAGATATGCTAAACTTGGGTAGAAACTAGAATGGGTTTGTCAAATTCTTAATTTTGTTGAGACACACACTAAACCAAAAGGTTCAGTAAGCTTTATTTATACTTTTCTGATTAAGTTGCATTAGTAAGCACCAAGAGACTGGACTAATTGAAATCTGTTGGGGTGTTGATAGGTGCATAAAATAAATGAAAAATTGCCTCATTAATCAGCTGATGTCTTGGCAACTGCTAAGTGGTTGGATAAATCTGAGATGACTAATCACTTGGAAAGATTTAGCAGATCACTTGAGGACATAATGACCACATGAAAATTGATCAGGTGTGACAGCTAAATATAGATTCTGAGAAGTGATAAAATAATCCATAACAGGGATTAGTTATGTTTGGGTTAGGGAAAATCAGTTAGGGTACTAGATTTTCTAACAGAGTGAAATTGGCCAAGTTTTAAATGTTGATGCACAACACTTAATTCAAGCATGTGTTAACAGTTGCATGGCATTCACATCCAAAAATGCTACCATTGCAACATGTCCAAATTGTCAGGAATCCACCACCATTGAGGGAAAATATTGCTCACACTCTGGATATATTCCAGTCATACCCTGTCTGAGGAAGCTCATGCAGTCTGACAAATATTGCAAAGCTATACAGTACCGCACTAAGTATCAATCAAGCATAAACATATCTAATATATTTGCTAGCAAGCATTACAAACAGCTAAGAAGCAAGGGCTACTTTGAAGGTATGTATGACCATGCCTTTGCTTTAGCACTTGATGGATTCTCATTAAACAAGTACTCTATCAGCAAATCCTGCTGGCCACTGATTTTCATCAATCTGAATCTGCTGCCCATCTTACGGCATCAGAGCAATAATCTGATGGTAGTCTCACTGGTATCTGGGCCTAAATCACCATCTAACCTGGATAGCTACCTGTATCCATTGCTGGATGAATTTTGTATGCTTTCCAGTGTGATAACAGTATATGGCCATCATGTAAAAGCGCATATTATTATCTGCATTGGAGATACCCCAGCCATCAGCAAGATGGCAGGTTTTTCCAGGCACAATGGATGGTATTGCTGTCAAATGTGTGAGATCTAGGGCATTTACTCCATAACCCACACACATTATTATTACCCAAACACCAGCACTAAGAACATCATCTTTCCACAGTGAGAACGTACAGAAGTAAGCTTGCAATTGCAGCAAAGTTGGCAAGCTATAAGCCCTCAGCCAGAATATGGAATCAATTGGAAACCAGAGATACTTAAGATAGAGGGTATCTATTGGAGCAAAAGCTTTCCACTGGAAGCAATACATTTACTTTTCAGCAATATACCTATACTGATGACCAAGTTGTACATGGGACATTTCAAGCTAAATGAGCCCTTCAAGATACCAGAGAAATTTGAAAGAATTGGCAAGATATTACAGAGTATCCACTACCCTAAGTACTTCTCACAGGCTCCAATTAATATTCATACGCATATCCAACAATACAAATGCAAAGACTGGATGAACTGGATATGTATTTATTCAAGAGGTGTTCTGAAACCATCCCTACCAAGAGTACATTGGAAGCATTGGGAGTCATATGTGGACATTGTAGGAAAATTTATTAAGAAGCTGATCACCAATGCCAGCTTGATGCATCTACAGCTGTTGTGGAGGAGTTTGTAATGGGACTTGTGCAGCTATACTACAAACATAAAGCTGAATGCGTAGATCTCTGCTGCTACTGTATCCATTCTCTACTCCATGTTGCAAGGTGTGTGGAGAATATTGGGCCTTGCTTCACCTTTTGGGAGTTTCCTATGGAGCAGATGTGTGGGGAAATAGGAAGACAAGTCAAGTTGCAGGTACTACCATATGCCAATCTCATCAAGAATATTATCTTCAAGTCCTTCATGGATGTGATGAGTTGGCACATGGAGGACAGCCAGAAAGAGTTGGAAAATACTGAGGACAAATGTGCACATGGAGACACCTATGCCTATGGCATTAAGAAGCTAAGCAGCCCCAATGCATGGGTAATCAGTTAAGTAATGCAAAGTTGGGTTGGGTGCAACAAGCAACTAATTTTTATCAGGAAAACCCCCCAAGATATGCTAGATTTCTTGTGGTCACAAGCCAACTTCTACACCACTTAATACGGAATCCACAAAAACAAAAGCCAGAGCACACCTATAAGGGGGCTAGAATCCAGCAGGGAGAAGGAATATATTGGCTAAATACTGAGAAGTTCTTTGCGGATATTTGGGACGTATTCATGGCAGAAGTGGAACAACTAAGCATGTGTTTGCAAGATATATATGTTACCAGCAGTACAAGGTATATGGCAACTTTGCAAGTGTCACACTAAAAAGCCATAAAGTTGAGGTGATAGAAGTATGTCAATTGCAGCAGGTGTGTGCATTTGTAGAGGTTAGTAAGCAGGAGGCCATAGTTTTTTTTGATTCAAACTATTTGTGGAATACCCAAGGTAGTAGTGGGTAAGCAAATAAAGAAAGGTGATTCTACAGTGGAATATATGAATTGCACAAGGGGAGGTAGAAAAAGGAAATACCATTTGGTAAATTAGTAAAGTAGCATTATACAGAATCAGCAGCAGGCCATCATACTGCCAATATAATGCCATCAGAGTCTTGCTGTGAGGCCATCAAAATACTGTCAGGTTTCTTGCCATATAAGGCATTTGGATGACCTGGCTGACTGGATCCACTTAAAATAGTTATAGAGCACTGAAAGACTGCAACAATACCATGCAAATATTGTTACAGCACCAATAAATTATTGTGAAGTTTTATCCCTCTATTTGGCTGTAAAATTAGCAAAACACTGTCATGATCTTGTCATAAGATTGTTAGGAGGGTCACTAATTCTAAGCTGCTGTTATTATGATGGTCTCTAAACAGTATCCTGATGGCTGATCTGGATTGGATCCACCTGCGGGACCAAATTATTTTTCATAAGGTCTCTCTTTTTCAAGCACTGGTCTGATATGTGTCCTTTCCCTTTGCAGTAGTTACAAAACAGGTTGCTACTGCCTTTGAAAGGTCTTGGGTATCTCCTTTGCTGGTTATCATTGCTTATTAAAGCTTTTTCTTCTTCCTTGTTATTGGTGATTGATTTTCTTATTCTTCATCCAGGAGCCTTCCATATACAAAATTTACGGTCAAATCTTCAGTTCTGGACTCTAGGGCTGATACAAGGGCCTGAAACCTGTCTATCAGGCTATTCAGGATGGTAACTATCACATCCTCATCAGTAGTTGGTATGCCCACAGATTCCATCTCATCCACCAGCAGAGTAGTTCTGTTAATTAGATTTTTCATTACTTCTCCTGGCAGCATCTTTGTAGTAAAGAGTTTTTGTCTAAGATACATTTTCTTAGCAGCTGAACATGACTATTATGTGTTGTCTAATGCCTTCCAGGCATTCTTTGTTGTTTTTGCCCTTAGACATTGAATTAGCAATTTGTCTTTGACATTAAGGCAACTGCAGTTAAAGGCACTTTGTTCTTTTTTCTGGTACTTTAAGGATTCCTCTCCCATGTTTTTAGGAGGGCATTCTCTTCCCATGACAATATCCCAAGGGCCTCTTTCTTATAGAAGCATCTTTGTCTTCACCTTCCACACTTAGTAGTTAGATCCATCCTACTTTTCAGTGGAGGGAAGAATTCCAGTAATAGCACTAGTAGACATTGCAGAGAGTGAAAGCTTGGGGCTCATAACCTGTTGTAAGAGTTTTGGAGATATTAGAAGTGATTGGGAGAACAAGTAGATTATGTGGTTTTCACTTAATGATTTATTGAATGTAAAAGTAGTATTTATACTTTTACCTGGTCTTGGCATTACAAACATGTAGAATAGGTTAAGGAAGGTCCCAAGAACATGTGTGCAAAGTTTGGGGCTGTTAGGACAAATTTGAGAATTTTCATGTTCTGGGTAAATATTCTAAGTAAATCCCGACAAGGAATTTGGTCAGTATTCTCTAGGATTTGAAGGTAATGATATAGGTGACTAAGTTAGGTGAATATTTAGGTGGAAATACAAATTTTTACAACAGCTATTGCCTTTAAAAGATCTTGGGTATCTCCTTTGTTGGTTATCATTGCTTATTAAAGCTTTTTCTTCTTCCTGGTTATTGTTATAAGAGTCTTGGAGATATTGGGAGTGATTGGGAGGACAAGTAGATTATGTGGTATTCACTTAATGATTTATTGAATGTAAAAGTAGTATTTATACTTTTACATGGTCTTGGCATTACAAGCATGTAGAATAGGTTAAGGAAGGTTCCAAGAACATGTGTGCAAGGTTTTGGGCTGTTTGGACAAATTATCTAATTTTCATGTTCTGGGTAAATATTCCAAGTAAATCCCAACAAGGAATTCCGTCAGTATTCTCTAGGATTTGAAGGTAATGATCTAAGTGACCAAGTTAGGTAAGTATTTAGGTGGAATTCCGAATTTTTGCAACAGTAAGTATTTAGTCTACACCCACACTGTCCATATAGCATAAGACTCGGATTATTGCTAAGTTACGAGTTACCTGAGATTTAGCTTGCAATATATTAGATAATTCTTGAAGGAATGGAAGTTACCAGTATTTTCAACTTTTCCAAAGCCCCCAAACACTACACAAACCTTCCTGGAATCTTACTTGAAGCATTCTTATCACTAGTCTTACAAATTTGAAAATCCTATTGATATCAAGCATTTGGGTAGTCATCACCCGGAATTATACTAGAGCACCTGTACTCTAGGCTACTCCGGAGTATGATGCCAAAGATGTAACCTTTGGATCAAGATAACAACGAAACCATTTGCTCACTACATAAAGTCTAGAACTCACCACAGGCAGCAGCAATCAGTGAGCCCGATGCCCAACCCGTCCAACCTACAATAGCCAAATCGAAATCCGTGGAGGCATCAAGGAATCCAATCCCAGATATGCACTGGGACCTGGGCTTGGGCCCACCAATAGAGCTGGGGATCAAATGGAACGCTACCTGCGTAGAACCAACCAGAAAAGTCGGGAACGCTCCCCCAATCGTGGCGCTGGCGGGTCCAAATACGCGCTCTTTTTCCTGGAGAGGGTCCAGTGGAACCAATGCGTCCAGGTTACTTGTCGAATTCCATTTATGGAGCGATGACCAAGTGGCGCTCACCTCCCATTTCATTTGTCACACGACCTCAGCATTAAGCGAGGATACTCCGGGGAAGTCGGACCAAAGAGTTCTTTCAAAGCCACACATCCTCGCCGCTTCCATGATATGTTCGATGCGTTGGAATCCAAAAAATGGTGTTGCCGATGGTCGTACCCCGGCGCGCTGGTGGCACAAGTCAGATTGAATGTTTGGTGGGGATTACCATTGTTGGCCTCCGGTACCACGCTCAACTAGTGTGTGAGAAAATGCAAACATGGGTCAACGCATATGGACAACACCGACTGGTGGAGGGAAATGTTTATTCTATATAAAATATAGAGGATGATTTATATTACAGGCGTCTAGGCTTACATAAGCTCAACAATCTTCTTGACGAGGTTTTGCATGTCGTTGGATCTCATGTTACCAACGGCCAAGACCTCTTCGTGGTTGGGAGTTTCGACGTTGTCCTCAGGGGGAAGGGAGAACTCGGGAGACTCCTCGTCGGCGGTTCTTTCTCTACGGGTGACGACAAAGTTGGTGACGAGAGAGAAACCGAGGACCTTCATGCCGCAATGTCTGGCGACGACGACCTCGGGGACAGTGCTCATACCGATCACATCACCACCAAGGGCTCTCATCATACGAGCCTCGGCGGGGGATTCGTAGCTGGGGCCGGAGACGAAGCAGTAAACACCCTCTCTGATGTATTGGCGGATGTCCAATTCACGAGCGGCTCTGATGGCAAGGGAACGGAGCTCACGGGGATAAGCGTCGTTGACGGGAGGGAAACGGGGACCGAAGCTGGAAAGGTTGGCACCGATCAGTGGGTTGTTGCCAGCCATACCGGGGATGTTGATGTGGTCCTCGATGATCATGATGTCACCAACCTTGCACTTCTCGTGGTTCAAGGAGCCGGCGGCGTTGGTAACGAAGAGAGTCTCGACACCCATGAGGCTCATGACACGGACGGGCAACACGGTGAGCTTGAGGAGGTGACCCTCGTAGAAGTGGAAACGGCCAACCATGCACACGGTAGGCTTTCCGGAAATCAAACCGAAGACAAGCTTGCCAGCGTGGCCAGCGACGGTGCTGACTGGGAAACCGGGGATTTCTTCGTACTTGAACTCGACGGTGTTCTCCAAACTTCCGGCCAGACCACCCAAGCCGGATCCGCAGATCACACCTACCTTGGGGTAGAGCTCGGCAGGAACGTTGGCCTTTAGGAAATCGGCAGCAAGGTAAATGTCATTATCGGTGTAGGTGTGGGCAGCCATGTTGTTCAGGGTTGATCGGGTGTGTTCTGGGAATCGCATCGTCACCAGCGGCCCTTATAAAGCCTTTGGGCCACCAGGTGTCCCGAGCCCTGATTTGACGAAATCCCATCAATGGTGTGGCTTCACCATGTCAAAAATTATCGGCCACCCGCCAATCCATGGGCAGCGTTCTCTCCTGGGCAAGACAAAACATCGAATAAGGAAAAATCGCTTGGACAAGAATCCTGGATGAGACCGAAATTTCACTAACGACATATTGTGTTCGATTAATCTAACGCAACCTGGTACTCATTACGTGTTGGTGAGAGTTCCCAAATAAGGGAGTATTATGAGTTCTCAAATGATGCTGTGGCTCAGGCGAGCGAGCTTGTTACAAGCACATCTAGACAAGGATTTATGGAAACCGTAGGACGAAACCCATTGGCTGTGGTCCGAAGCGGATCTGTAGGTCGATATGTGCTTAATTAATCGAACTTTCTCCACTGCCACCGATCCATGCCACGGACCTGACCAAAAAGGCATCATTCAGGAAGACGATGGGTGGGATGCCAGATAGGCCATATATGTTGGTGATTTGGTTTTCTAGGATTTGCTGAATGGGCGCCGATTTTGTTTCGTAGAATATTGCAAAACGTGGTCGGTGTATTTGCTGAATGGGCGCTGATTTTATTTCACTGAATATTGCAAAACGTGGTCAATGTGAATGCTCAGCGGTCGGCAGAGTACGGCGGTGCTGGTTCGTAGAGGGGCAGGGTGTCGACAGTTCTCCACCGCAGGCCGCCGCTGTTGTAGGTGCCTATGACGATGGGAAAGGTCATCTTGATCTTCTCCGAAGACTCCTCCTCGGACAGCTTGATCTGGATCTTCAGTTTGGACGAGATGGTCAGCAGGTCGGTCTTGGTGTTTGGGTTCACCAGGGATTGCAAGGGGAACAGCAAAGGAAGGTCCAAACGCAGGGTGTCCGGATCAAGGATCAAGAAAGAGCTGGCGGTGGCAGTGACGCGATTCTCGGTCATGATGTACCTGGTGGGGTGATTAGCACGCGAGCCGGGTTGATCCATGCGAGGAGAATTACCCTTTCGCCTCTCTGCAGATCTTCTGAAGGACGTAGAAGTAAACGGTGAGCGGGCCCTTCGGACGGGTATAATGGTTGATGTGCAACTCGATCGGCACCACATCGTCTGTCAATATTTTCAGTACAATTCTGCTGAGCATCTACCCATAGCATCTCCTACCAGGACAGAAGCCTCGTCTAGGAACCCGGATCATTGCTTCGATCACACCCGACGGGTTGTGCAGCTGCTTGTACTTCTCCATGGGCAGGTGGAGTTCAGGCACGTCCACGTCGATGCGCTCCCAGATCTTGACAGGGTGACTGGCCTTCAGCCTCTTGAGCCAGCCCTTTTTTAAAATCACATGCAGTTGGTACTGGATCTGGGCCTTCGAATCCCCCTGTTACTGCAGGTTAGCTTGGATTTTAGCATGGGTTTCCCAATACTGCACGACTCGAGTGAATTTACCTCATAAGTGCTAGGTAATGTCATTAGTGGCAGTTGCATCTCAAATGGAAATCGGTGTTCACCTGCTGCCAAAATGGTGGATCGCAGTAGCATCGCTTTCTTTTTGATCAATGTTTGGGTGCCTAGTAGCTCCCTTGAGACCGATGGTTAGGCTGGTTGTCGGGATTGCAGTGAGCGGCTGGCCAACTTACGTGGAGAGCTCCTCGCTTTTGCATGCGGTTCGCACAATCCCCTCTAGCTCGAGGACTATGGAGCGTTTGATCGAGGATTTCTCTGTCAGGATGTTGACTACGCCTGATTTGGGTAAGTACAAGAGGAGGGAACAGGTAGGAAACCGTCTCGTTACCAAGCACCACATCTCCAGGGTAATATTTTCTATCTGGCTCCAGCAAGGAGATGGCCAGTTCAGTGCCATCTATGGTCATTCTATCTGGGAAATACCTGAGTTCAAAGCGACCCCTTGTCCTTATATAGCATGCCACGGGCTATTTCTGCACTTTGGAACATGGCCACGAGGCGCTTGATCATCCCTTACTTGGTGCATTAAGCTCCACCAAATTAACCATGCATCAGGTAGGGGAAATCAAGTTCATGATTGTGTCGGCTGCATTTTCCATGGCTCGTTTGATTGATTTTATCAGGCTTATTCGTGGGTTTATTGGCGATATTAAGGTTTGCTTGTTGATACATATTGTGTGGTGACAGCGTCTGACGCTCACAAACTCGAGCTCCGTGCGTGGTGACTTAGCATCTGACGCTAACAAACTCGGTACTACCGCGGTCAAATGTCGATTATGGCCACAGCCAGTATCTAGGCCAATGGCATACGGTAATTTTACAAGTACCATAGAGCACAGTCTTGGGGGCGTTCGAAGTAGATTGCATCGTGTTCCAAATAGTTGCCCATGGTGTACCTTCCTGGCTACTCTTGGCAGGGTGGCGATTAGGCAAAAGTCGTCGGATATTCATCACGTCGAATGGATTCTGTTGATCTATGGGCATATATGGGTTCAAATCTGCATGAACCGCATATACTGAAAACTCCGGTACGTGGATAACGAGCGGGCAGCTTAGTAAATATTCATACAACTCTATCGATAAAATGCTGGGAGTAGGTTGAGCAAAGGTAGGCTGGGGTGAGAAAATCCCGCAAAAGGGCTACCTTGAAAGGCGTCTATGTTCGTTGCCACCGTGGTCGATATTGCATTTCCCTTTGCGGCGGTTTCTCCATCGAAGGACCAAATCTTCGTGATTTCCGCGAACGCACAGAGCGTTTATTTCTTTGGCTCTGGCGAGTGTCCCGACGGAGTCCGGTCCTTTTGTAACCATATCACCCAGCAATACCACTTAGTCCTCTGGCTTGAGCTTCAGCTGGCTGAGAAGCTTGTTGAACGAGGTCAAGTGCCCACGAATGTCGCCAATAAAGATTAGTCGTCCCGTAGCATTATGGTGATACTCGAACACCTCAAGTCTTCGTTCAGGTGATAGATATATGGCACTCAATAGAATAGTCAGGAAGACGGCCAGACCTATCAGCAATAGACGGCGTAGACTTGTTGAAAATTTTGACATGTTTCTTGAAAATTGGCCCTAATGGAAATTCCAGGTCATACTCCATGGGAGAAATTCCATCGTAGCCGACTTGTTGGAAAATATTGATCAACCATCAAATTTCTCGATACTGCGCTTTCGATGTCGGCTCAGGCTTGGTTCGCAACAGCACATGCAGTTTCTACGTCATTCTGCAAGTAGGACGCTGTCAGGTGTTTCGAAGGTTAGCATACGCTTTATATCCTGTGAGAGGAATGCTGGTCATCGTGTACGGCGAAAAGACCTACGGAGCTCTGAGCAAGATGTAGAATACGTTCTCAAGAATGGTACTCAATCTACGAGTAGTTGTAGCTAATAAATACTAATGCTCATTCAGGTCTGCGCCACGTCGAACCCTACTTTTTCACACACAAGACCTTTGCCAAAGAACGCTGGCTCGGTCGACCATTAGTGTCCGTACTCCAAACCGAATTCAAGGACAGACCAAGCGAATACTACGTAATTTTCCACATAAATGATAGATATCGGAGGAATATTTGATTGAAGTCTTGTTCGTTAAAGCAAACGGCGGTGATGGAGGGCTGGGTTACCGTGAATGGAGTTAAAGTCTCACCGGACTATACGTTCAAGCCCCATGATATATTGGCACACACTCTACATAGACACGAACCCCCAGTGACCAGTGACCATATCAAAATCATATATGAGGACGAGAATATGCTGGTTGTGGATAAACCAGCGAGTATTCCGGTGGGTCATACTCTCAATATGCTCCGATCCACACAAGCTAATGATTCTTCTAATTGTAGGTTCATCCTACTGGGAGGTAGTTCACATGCCCTCCATATTGTAAATCGATCACCAATACTCATTCTGCCATACAGATACCAGCACAACTCTATACTAAATATCTTGAAGCATGACCACGGCTATCAATCCCTCTTTCGTACGTCATGATTCTGCTGAATGCCACCACTCTATCGATACTGACTCCGCCACGTGTAGCGGCAAACCGTCTCGATCGACTCACATCGGGTATCTTAATCTTTGCCCGAACGAAGGAGAGCGCGCAGCTCATTGAGAAAGCCATGCGAGCAAGGGAAATTCAAAAACAATACGTATGTAGAGTATTGGGTGAATTTCCGAGGTAGGCACCTCATCCCTCGAGCTACTTCAGACATGAGACTCAGTGTTTTCCTTAGGGAGGTCGTTTGTGATGAGAGGCTGCTGACGGTGTCGCACAGGCTTGGACTAAATGTGGTTAGTCCCCAAGGAAAAGAGAGCACCACCGTGTTTGAACGACTCTTCTTTGATGGGGAAACAAGTATTGTACGATGTAAATACCTCCAACACTGCTGAACCTGTGTATAATTCAGTGACCGAACCTTTGTCGCTAGGTAAGCCAGTTACCGGGCGAACTCATCAGATACGCGTACACCTTCAATACCTTGGCCATCCGATAGCAAACGATCCACTTTACGCGAACTCCAATGCTTGGGGGCCCGATCGTGGCAAAGGAAAAGTGTATGATGCTGCAGAGTGCGAAAGCGTGATTGAGGAGCTAGTGGCGCATGAATTCCTCAGTGGTGGCAAGGTGATGCCCGAGCGTGCTCTATGTCAAACATGTAATATTCCAACATACTATGACCCACAGCCGGGCCAGTTATGTATATGGCTTCATGCTATACAGTACGCTCTAAACAACTTTACCTTCCAAACCGATCTCCCACTGTGGGCCAGTCGAGATTACTCACCTGAAAAATACAGGCATCTGATCCAGTTTTAAACAATCTAACAATCCCCATCAGTTTTTAATGGCGGCTATCACCCTTTGTGGTAGAGTTTTGTGGCACCTGATATATAATTCTGAGACATGAAATTCCATAGAATAGTAGAATCCTGGTATAGTTGCATATTAAATCATACCATACAAGGCAGGACTATGGATTTCAACAAGTGTACAACATTGGTCTCTCATCCCTGATGTTGCCTCGGGAAACCGAATCAGTGATCCCTCGAACGTATTTAAATGTGGCCCAGGAGGAACATCCTCATCACACTACTGACCATGTCGAAGTTGGTATTTGCAATCATCCTTACTTTTGCATATGTTTTGTCCTTCGTCTCGGCGCTTCCCATGGCTGGCTTCTCAGGAACAAATTCCAATTCCTTCGTCACCCAGAGCGAATCTGAGGTTGGGCAGCCTATAGACGAATGGGATCTTGCTTCCGACTTCCAGCTTGCTGAGGACGATGCCCTGTTTGATACATGGCTGGCAGAAGATGAAGAAGAGGACTACGACCTTACTGTGACAAACAACTACGATGCATATCTTGACATCGTAGAAGATGGCTCATTGTGGAGATATTTGTAATTATGCCCGCAATCTTAGTCGGTTTTGACAATCGATGGTTTCATTGCCTTGAACAACCCCAATACGTCTATCTTCTTTGTAGTGCTCCCCTCCCCATGTAAATCTCGTAAATATGAATATGCAACAATGGTATCTAGAAAATCTAAAAGTAAAGAAGCTTATCTCATTTCGCTATGAAACTTATTCCACGCTCCTCTCCATTCTCTAAATTGATCTATACTCCAAGTGTCTCAACTCGCGGAAGGGTGACACCAATAAATTTGGTGGAACATACTCCTAGGGTTTGAAAAGGTTCAACTTTAACCCGACTAAGCATCCACTCTAGATTACGTAGGGTTGCCGATGGGATCATGCCTAAACTGGTGGTTATGTTATGCCCATTTCGCCCAGGATAATCACGAAGATGATGCCTAAAAAAAGCGCCTGTGAGATGTCGCGAATTTGAATACTGGGCTTGACCTGAGCTACGGAGTACCTACCTTGCATTTCTGTTTATCCCACAAGGAGCGATTGTTCAACGTTAGATTCAGCATGGGTAAAGGAACAGGTATTTATATCTCCCTTACGATCAACCAGTTTATGTTGGAGAGATTAAGCCGTGCGATCCATAGATAAAATGTACATCACTCATAGCGAGTGGTCCAATGACTTTAGCGAAGGGGGTATGTCTTTTGGTGGAGCCAAAACTAAAAAAAACACACAGATATTTAAACGCCTCCCTTTCTATTGCTGCTCCTTAACGCTCCAGCCATTTGAACATCCTGTGTGTACCCCCGAAGGGACAGTTTTTGATTTAGAGTATGCACTTTATTTGCGGGTTTCTGGGAGTATACCTTGACCAACCGGCTTACCCTCTTTTCCAACCTAGGAGTATCATCCCGTACATTAAGAAATACGGAACCAATCCCGTAACCGGGGAGAAATTGGAAACAAGTAGTTTGATCAAACTCAACTTTCACAAAAATCCCGAAGGTAAGGCCTTCGTTATGGCCGCGAAACCAGGACTGCCCAGAGAATAACCGGAGCTCTTCGTCCATTGTACCAGGTGAATATTGCTGCCCAGTCACCTTCCGAGTTTTTAGCGATCATACACACATCGTCGCTGTCAAGCCTACCGGGAATGTGTATGCTTACGATACAGTGGAGAGGCTCAACATCAAGCCCAAATATTGGCAGGATCTATTGACGGACGAGCAGTTCACCCGCAAAGACATCATCACTCTCCAGGTACGACGCGCTAGACTGCCCGGCTATTCTACGATCGAGTATTTACGCGTTTGTTTAGGATCCTCACAATGTCGAAGGAAGAAACCTCACGACATTCCATCACCTAAAGAATGACCTAAAGGTGTTATCGGAGGGTACGGTTGGCTCACAAAGGGATGCCTGTTTGGTCAAAAGATGCTAAACCATGTTCAACGTATCTAGAGGAGCTGGCAAAAAGAGATCCAATGAATAATATCACGAAGGTCGGAACCACTGGCCGAGTTCTCGCTGAGCTGAAGGCAAAAGAGGCCGAAAAGGTACCTAGTCCCCAAGCTTTGTTAGCAGTATTTGACTGACACCGACGCCCAGGCTTCGAAAACCCCGGTCTCCCCAGAAAGCAAATCCAAAAACACCCATACAATGCGGCACACTTTTCTACTGGGCGAGCTGCCGCTGCGTTTACCTCCACCGCTTTCACCCAGTGACCGTCAACGAGAAGGCGCTGATAGATGAAGACGAGTTCATGTACCAGGAAGTGAAGAAGAAGGGATACGCCCGGATTCAGACCAACTTTGGCGATATCAACGTTGAGCTTCATTGCGATCATGTAAGCGACTTCAAGCCAATGGCTCACATCCATCCACACTCCCCCAACGCTTACATTCGCTTGTTTAGACACCCCATGACCCTGTCACAACTTCATCCTGCTTGCGAAGTCGGGATATTACAAAAACATCAAATTCCATCGTCTGATCAAACATTTCATGGTAACGATTCACAAGCGGTTACGCGCGATCATACAGCCTACTCACGTATTTTTAGATCCAAGGTGGAGATCCTACTGGCACCGGTCGCGGCGGGGAGTCGGCTTGGAAGAAGGATTTTCGCGACGAGTTCAAGGGAAACCTTACGCATACCGGACGTGGGATTCTTAGCATGGCCAATCGTGGGAAGAACACCAACTCGTCACAGTTGTACGTAACGATCAGCATCATCCCGCCTCATTACTGACGTACTCACCGCTCCCCACTCTGTAGCTTCATTACTTTCCGATCATGTAACCATCTGGACAACAAGCACACCGTTTTCGGGCGTGTTGTCGGCGGGATGAACGTGCTGGACAAGATAGAAATGATCGAGACTGACGACAAAGAGAAGCCGGCCAAGGATGTGATCATCAAGGACGTGATCGTCTTCGTCGATCCTTACGATGAGTACAAGAAGAGCCTGGAGAAATCCCTGAAGGAAAAAGAAGAAGAGCCAGCCAGAAAGATAGCCGAGATGGAGAAGGAGAAGGTATTTCCAAGGTTCTGCAGACACCCAGCGAT